>CM035414.1:79740102-79757602 GCA_020310875.1 Ceratopteris richardii
CTTGAAAACTTCTGCAGAGGAGTACGCCTGGAAATCTTGAATGTTGACTATATTGAACAATTACAATGACTAAATACAATCCAAGTCAATAACTAAATACAACTACAGAGAATGCTCAGTTACAGAAGACCAATTATCTCAGGTCTTCTGGCAGCGGCCTCTTCTGCACCAGTCCTTCACTTGCTTCACGCTTCCCTTGTGCACACCTTGCACCAAGTTTCCACCAAGCTGAGGAATGGATACCTTCGCGGCGCGCACACACAACAGACCTTGGGACTCTTGGAGTCTAACTTCGCCTTCTCTGCACACCTTCTTCTTTACACTTCTTGCACTCTTCACTTCTACTTCTCAGTGCTGTAGCACACTGGTGACTCTTCACTTCCCCTTCTTGCTTCCTCTGAAGCTCTCCACTCTTCACTTTTAATGTGTATATCAGAATAGCCTTTTCCTTTGCCTTTTGAATGCGTCGGTCGCGTGACGTCTAACTGCCATAGACTCTTGAGCTTCCTTTGATGTCCCAAGATTATCTTTTTAGTTGGCGGCCAACGACATGCTTCTTTTGCCCTGTAGTGACTTTAGACCAAAAGGAAAATTTTGATTGGGTGGCCATATTCCCACATGTGCATATCCGACCGCTTCACGTATCTTTACCTTTTCCCTTTTAATTCGTCACTTTTGGGGATTAAAAAATACTTCTTCCAAATAAATAATTGAAAGTCCTCTTTTTATGACAATTGAAGGTGCACTACCCGTGCACTTTGACCCTTGACTGTAACGTTGACTTTGACTTGCCGGTTTCGACCTTGCCAGGGCTCAACAGAGATGCCCACCACCTAATGTACTCTCCGACCCGGAGAGACAATAACAATACGAGACAGGGAGAACGGGAGAACATAATGGATTGGCAAATGCAGAGAGGCAATTGAAGTAGGAAATTAGAGAAAGAGTGCTTTTATTGATGAAGCGAAAGAAAGTGGTTAAGCACGCTACAATTATTAGTGAATTCGATCATGACAAAATCAGATGAAGAGATATATATATGCAAATCTATAATGGAAGTTGAAACTACTTGCAATTTATCTGAATGTGGCTAGCCCCTTCTGAAACTGTTGAATGAGATTATGGAGGAGTAGGATTGTGATCCGCAGCGGGGGGTTGTGGAGAGGATGGCAGGGGAGCAGAAGCTTGTTCAATCATTAGCTGGAGAGAACTTAGACACTGCCGAAGGTGGTCCCGTTCGCGTTTGATACGTCGGCACGCAGCATTATCGCATAGTCCTAATTGAGAACGATTTTGAAGATCTGCTAAGGTCTGTAGAGCAGAATCAGCCATGTCTCTATACTTATCCCTCTCTTCTTTGAGTAATCGTGCCGATTTAGTGAGGGATTGCCATTGTGTTGTAGCCTTCTGATTGATAGTGTCGATGGTCGAAATATACTGCTGGTGAATCGTAGCTGCAGCTGAAATTGAATCCAAGGACACCTTGGATGCATGAGCACTGCCCTGTGCAATGGCACTTGCTTCGCGAAGCAAGTGGAAAAAGGAGGGAGACGTCGGAATATCAATTGTAGGAGTAGGGGCTGCAGGCGGAGGTGAAGAATGGGTTGGAGTGGTAGAGGGACCGGTTTGGGTAGGTTTATGCGAGGGAGTGGGTTGGGTGATGGGAACGGAACGGGTAGATGGGAAATTGGGGACGGGAGGGCGAGGGGGTGTACAGGTCGGGTTTTGCGGGTTGAGATGGGTTTGAATGAGCAGGCGGAAAGAGGCTGCTGAAGAAGAACCATGGTGGAGAACAGGGTCAGGGTGATGAACGGTATTTGTAGTCTGAGGGGTGGTGATGATAGGAGAAGAAGATTGCGGTGGAAATGCAGGGATATAAGGGGGGGCAGGGGGCGGTGTGGAAACGGAAGTGGAGCCAATGGAGAGTGTAGGGGAGGGGGGAGGTTTGGTTATGGAGGTAGGCAGGGGATCTTTGAATTGCTGGTCAACAGAGATATGAGGTGACGGTTGTAGAGCAGAATGAATAGCCGAGTGCGCGGGGAGTTGATATAGCCATTCTCGTAAGGGAGCAGAATATATGGAAAATGAGTGAGATCGACGAGGAATAGCCTCACGGAGGCGACGGGAGCGCCCGTTCAATGAACTATAGAGGAGGGCGGCGTAAGGGTAGGGGCGGCTAGTGAGGAAGCAATAAAGTGGATCTGCAATGCGAATGTCGGACAGTGGAAGCGGAGAGGTGGGGCTCCGAAGTAAAAAGAAAAAAATGAAGAAGTAAGGATGGATTGCATACGGATAGAAAAACGTGCATTATGTTCAAAGCGTTGATTACAAAAAGCAATTGTTTCCGAGGGTGACACTCCAGAATATAAAAATGGAGGGCTGCTGAAGTGGATGAGGGAGGATCCTATACTGGCGGCAATGTCAGAGATGGTCAGAGTGCCGGTACGAAAAATGGGGAACATCCGAAGAGCTTCATAGACATTATTAAGGTTGGAGGGTTCCTGGAAGAGAACGTTCGCCAAGCCCAAAAGACCGGCATGCTGAAGATTTTCTACTGAGAAAAGATTGCGGAGGTCAATGGGGGGAAGAGAGAAGTGAATACGGATTTGGAGATTTAAATCAGTTGGGAGAAAAAGGCGCACATAATCACCGGAAGGTGAATTAGGTAGTGAGTTATGAGAAGCAGAAGGAGACGGAGAAGGTGAAGGGGGGCGAGGGAGCGAAGGTGGAGAATAATCGGTGGAGTCTGAGTGAATTGAATAAGTAGGAATATTTATAAGTGGAGGATGAAGAGCGGAAGTCGAGGCATCTGGTGGGGGGTAATGGGAGTCGGTAGAGATAGGAATGTTTGGGGTAAGGGAGACGGGCAATGTCGGGACTGGGTAGACGAGGGTGGTAAGGGGTTGGGTACGCGCCGGTTGAGCAGACTCGGAAGGAGTGTAAGTGGGATTGGGGGTTGGTATCGCCGAAGGCGTGAAGACCGAAAGAACGTCCTGCGGGGGAGGATCGGCCATGGAGGAATGGTTGATAAGATGATGAACGCGAGAAAGGTCCTGGATGGCAGCGAATGCCCTGGAGGGAAGTGATTATTTGGTAAGTCGCCTTGTTGATGTGATGTTGGACTTGCTGTTGAAGAAGAGCCGCCTTGGATTCGTACTCACTTGGGAAAGGGGTGGCTGTGGGGAAAATTGAGGGGGTGGTGGAGGGGCGAGGCGGAGGTGGAGGGGGGTGGTGGGGGATTATGGAGGGGGGGGGAGGCGGTGGGATGGAGGGGGGGAACGCGGGGGATTATGGAGGGGGGGGGGGGCGGTGGGGTGTGGGGATGGAGAGGAGGTGAGGGGAGGCGGGGGGATGGTGGAGGGGGGGCGCCTACGGGAAGGGTGGAGAGTATGGAGGGGTGGGGAGGCGGTGGGATGGAGGGTGGGGAACGCGGGGGATTATGGAGGGGGAGGGGGCGGTGGGATGGAGGGGGTGTGGGGGTTGAGAGGAGGTGAGATGAGGTGGGGGGATGGAGGGGGGGGGGAGGCGGGGGATTATGGGGTGGGGAGGCGGTGGGATGGAGGGGGGGGTGGGGTTAAGAGGAGGTGAGGGGAGGCAGGGGGATGGTGGAGGGGGGGCGCCTACGGGAAGGGTGGAGAGTATGGAGGGGTGGGGAGGCGGTGGGATGGAGGGGGGGAAACGCGGGGGATTCTGGAGGGGGGGGGGGGCGGTGGGATGGAGGGGGGGGGCCTGCAGGAAAGGTGGAGAGTATGGAGGGGTGGGGAGGCGGTGGGATGGAGGGGGGGAAACGCAGGGGATTATGGAGGGGGGGGCGGTGGGA
This sequence comes from Ceratopteris richardii, assembly GCA_020310875.1. Lineage (NCBI taxonomy): Eukaryota > Viridiplantae > Streptophyta > Polypodiopsida > Polypodiales > Pteridaceae > Ceratopteris > Ceratopteris richardii. The sequence continues at coordinate 79,743,923 of CM035414.1, forward strand.
TGGAGGGGGTGTGGGGGTTGAGAGGAGGTGAGAGGAGGCGGGGGGATGGTGGAGGGGGGGCGCCTACGGGATTGGAGAGTATGGAGGGGTGGGGAGGCGGTGGGATGGAGGGGGGGGAACGCGGGGGATTATGGAGGGGGGGGGCGGTGGGATAGAGGGGGTGTGGGGGTTGAGAGGAGGTGAGAGGAGGCGGGGGGATGGTGGAGGGGGGGGCGCCTACGGGATTGGAGAGTATGGAGGGGTGGGGAGGCGGTGGGATGGAGGGGGGGGGGGAACGCGGGGGATTATGGAGGGGGGGGGGCGGTGGGATGGAGGGGGGGGGGGCGGTGGGATGGAGGGGGGGGCCTGCTGGAAAGGTGGAGAGTATGGAGGGGTGGGGAGGTGGTGGGATGGAGGGGGGGGGGGGGGGGGGAACGCGGGGGATTATGGAGGGGGGGGGCGGTGGGATGGAGGGGGTGAAACGCGGGGGATTATGGAGGGGGGGGGCGGTGGGATGGAGGGGGGGGGGCGGTGGGATGGACGGGGGGGGGGGGGGCCTGCGGGAAAGGTGGAGAGTATGGAGGGGTGGGGAGGCGGTGGGATGGAGGGGGGGGAACGCGGGGGATTATGGAGGGGGGGGGCGGTGGGATGGAGGGGGTGTGGGGGTTGAGAGGAGGTGAGAGGAGGCGGGGGGATGGTGGAGGGGGGGGCGCCTACGGGATTGGAGAGGATGGAGGGGTGGGGAGGCGGTGGGATGGAGGGGGGGGGAACGCGGGGGATTATGGAGGGGGAGGGGGCGGTGGGATGGAGGGGGTGTGGGGGTTGAGAGGAGGTGAGATGAGGCGGGGGGATGGAGGGGGGGGAAGGCGGGGGATTATGGGGGGGGGAGGCGGTGGGATGGAGGGGGGTGTGGGGTTGAGAGGAGGTGAGAGTAGGCGGGGGGATGGTGGAGGGGGGACCTGCGGGAAAGGTGGAGAGTTTGGAGGGGTGGGGAGGCGGTGGGATGGAGGGGGGGGGGAACGCGGGGGATTATGGAGGGGGGGGGGGTGGTGGGATGGAGGGGGTGTGGGGGTTGAGAGGAGGTGAGAGGAGGCGGGGGGATGGTGGAGGGGGGGCGCCTACGGGATTGGAGAGTATGGAGGGGTGGGGAGGCAGTGGGATGGAGGGGGGGGAACGCGAGGGATTATGGAGAGGGGGGGGGCGGTGGGATGGAGGGGGGGGCGGTGGGATGGAGGGGGGGGCCTGCGGGAAAGGTGGAGAGTATGGAGGGGTGGGGAGGCGGTGGGATGGAGGGGGGGGGAACGCGGGGGATTATGGAGGGGGGCGGTGGGATGGAGGGGGTGGAACGCGGGGGATTATGGAGGGGGGGGGGGGCGGTGGGATGGAGGGGGGGGCAGTGGGATGGAGGGCGGGGCCTGCGGGGAAGGTGGAGAGTATGGAGGGGTGGGGAGGCGGGGTTTGATGGTGGGGATGGCGGGGGTAGTCGGAGGGGTGGGAGAGGGTATAGAGAGGGTGGCCGCTGCGGGTTAAACGGAGGGGGAGGAAGGTGGAGATGCGGGGTTAAATGGAGGGGGAGGTTTGCTGAAGCTGAGGCAGCAAGGATGAATGAAAGGGTTCATCTTATAGCAAGGAGGAATGAGGGATTACCTCACAGAAAGGGAGGTTCATCTTAAAAGAGGACTTAAAAGAGAGGAGAAGCAAGTTCCCCTCTCATCCATTCAAGAGAGAAACAAAGAAAAGGGTATCATTGAAAGTAATTGTGTAGAACTAAGGGCCATCCAAAAAATTTGCGCCCAATTTTATTTAACCATGAATTTTTTTTTTTTTTTTTTTTTAAGTGAGGAAATAAACATCAAAGAAAGAAAGATGGCGCCTAAAATTGCGTGGGCATTTTGCTGATTATAAATACCTATTAAAGCAATCCAAAACAATTAGGCAACAAAATAAATGAAAATGCAATGGTTATGACATTTTATGATAAGCCTTGAGTCTGGAAATGTTTACTAAGGATAGGGTGTCGCCATCGAGATTTTCCAATTGCACAGCACCCCACTGCAACATCTTTGTAATGCGAAAAGGACCTTCCCAGTGAGGGATCCATTTCCCTTTGGTTTGATTAGAAAATTGTGGTCTGTGTAGTAGAGCTAAATCATCGGGCTTCAAGTTGGTTTGCCATAAATTTTTGTCGTGAGTCTCCTTCCTCTGAATCTGAATCTTCTCTAACTGTTTGGAAGCTAAAATTCTTGATTCTTCCAGTTTATGCAAAGCTGTTAGTCGGGCTTGAACTCTTATCCCATTTTTCTCAAGTCTGTCCGTTCTGATAGAGCCCCTGATGAACTCAAATGGTTCAATGGGAACAAGGCCATAAACTAGTTGAAAGGGAGAATATCCGGTCTCTTTATAGGCCAATTGGTATGCCCATAATGTGCCCAGATAAGCCTGTCCCCAAGAAGTAGGCTGTAACATGCATTCTTTTCGTAGCATTGAAATTAATAACTTGTTGGTTGATTCGGCTTGTCCATTAGCTCGTGGGTAGTATGCACATGAAGTCCTATGTAAAATGTGATATTTGTCGGAAATTTCCTGCAGTATTTTGTTGACAAAATCAGCACCCTGATCGGTACAGATTTCAAGGGGACACCCAAACCTGCAAATGATGTTACTATACAAGAAGTCAGCTACTGTTTGTGTAGTGCAGTCAATGGATGCAATAGCTTCAGCCCATTTTGTCGCATAGTCGGTGGCTATCAGTAAGTAATTTTCTCTTTTAGGAATCGCCACAGGGTATATAGGCCCGACAAAGTCTAATCCCCACTTCTCGAAAGGTTGCCAAGAAGTGGAAACCATTAAAGGATTATGCCTTTGCTTGGTGGGCTTAGGGCCACACCTCTGGCACACATCACATGTTCTTCTCCAATCATTTGCATCCTTAAATAGAGTAGGCCACCATAGACCAGCATCCATTATCCTTTGGCTCATGATATGCCCTGGAAGGTGCCCACCACCTGTTCCTTCATGTGCAGAGTGCAGTACTTCCCTCACTTCATCTTCCTCCAAGCATTTCCTAATCTTGTCATCCTTGCCTTGTCTATATAATTTCTCATCAATTAAGGTATATGGCCTACTCTTGACTAGCAGTCTCTTCCTTTGAACAGCACTAGCCTTTTCAGGATACAGCCGAGTTTTAATGAACTGCTTAATATCATCATACCATCCTTGAGCTTGTACAACAAACAGATGAGCATCAGGAAAATCATCATTGATTCCACTGGCTTGATCCATCATACTTATTCTGGACAGGTGGTCTGCCATAACATTCTCTCTACCTGGTTTATGAATTACCGAGAAATCAAACTCCTGGAATAACAATAACCACCTCCATATTCTACCAGTGGCTTGTGGTTTATTGAGTAAGTACTTCAGAGGTTGGTGATCAATTATAATAATAAATTTCACTCCCAATAGGTAATGCCGAAATTTTTGGACCGCAAAAACCATGGCATATTGAATTGGCCTATCCATCTTAAGTTCTTCACTAGGTTGTGTTAGAACTGCCCCTACTGCATATGCACTGGCATCCACATGTAAATGAAACACTTTTGACCACTCAGGTGTGATCAAAATGGGGGCAGACACTAACCTTGCCCGGAGTGTCTGATATGCCTTTTCCTCTTCTTGATCCCATTTAAAAGGAACCTCTTTGCCTGTGAGCCTAGCCAAAGGTCTGGCTATATCTGCATACATTTTAATAAATCTGCGGTGGTATCCTGTATGTCCTAGAAAACTTTGAATCTCCTTTGCAGATTTAGGCCTGGGTAATTTCAATATAGCTATGATCTTATCTGGATCAGGTGCCATACCTTTAGAAGATACCACATGCCCTAACAAGGTACCTTCGGTCACCAAAAAATGGCATTTGTTTGGATTCAGTTTCAGCTTTGTTTCTCTACACCTCTCAAAAACTTGTTTTAATTGAAGCAGATGCTTCTCTAAACAGTCCAATGGGGTTTCTTTAAGAGTACCTGAAAAAGATGAGAAGTCATCCATGAAGATTCTTAATGACTCTAGTAGTAATGGTCCAAAAATGAGATTAACGGTTCGGTTGAAGGTAGCTGGAGCATTTCTTAACCCAAAGGGCATCTTCAGATACACATAAGTTCCCTAAGGAGTAATGAATGCTGTCTTCTCTCGATCCCCAGGGTGAATGGATATCTGATTGTATCCACTGAATCCGTCCATGAAACTATAAATGGAATGACCAGCTACTTCTTCTAGGACCTGCTCAGCAAATGGCATTGGAAATCCGTCTGGAATTGTGACCTTGTTTAATGCTCTAAAATCCACACAAATTCTGATCTTGTTAGTGTTTTTCTTTGGCACTATCACCATGGGGGATAGCCACTCCGAATGCTCTACAGGAATGATAATGCCTGCATCTTCCATTTTCTGAATTTTGGAATAGACAGCTTCAGCATATTTGGGATTCAACCTATAACTTTTCCCTCTTACTGGCTTTGCTCCTTCTATCAAAGGAATTCTGTGTTCTCCATAACTTGGTGGTACTCCTTCTAGATCCTTATAATGCCATGCAAAAACATCTGCGTAGTTGTTCAAGAATGTTCTGACCTTTTCCAGGAGTCGTGGGTGGTGCCACAACCAGGTGGCCACCAAAACCGGTAGGTTATTATCTTGAATATCTAAATGTATTTCTTTGACAGGATCTCTCTCTACCATACTTCCTTTGTGCTCTGTTTCTTCCTTGTCTTCTTCTACTAGTCTTCTGTGCATTGCTTCATAAGCAGGTATCTCCTGAATTTCAATGTGTTCTTCTTTTTCCTGCATCCATCCTGCAGGTATTTCTTGAATAGGAAAAGAGTATTCTTCACTAGAGTCCGTTACCTTGCCTTTGGCCTTGGCCTCTGCCTTATTTATAGATTTGATATCCTCCTCTGAGTTGTCATTGAGGGGTGTCTTTCTGCCCCTTCTGTGGTTCGTGATAGGCTCTCCCAATCCATCAGCTTGGACTTTTGTGTCACCTTTATCATAATCTTCAATTGTGTACGAATTATTGATAAAAATTCCAAAACAAGAAGAAGAGTTGCCTGCATGTAGCCACTTTAGAATATCCTCTTCTTCCTCAAAATCTATGTGGGGTTGATCTTCTGGTTCTGGTTCCATGCAAATGCCAACCTTTTGCATCATGCTAGTGTTTCCTTGGTCATCCGGGCCTTCTTCCAAGTAAAGCTGTGTCAGCTCTTGCCCTTTCTTTTGTACCCACATAGTGTCCTTGCCCCAATCATGGATGACACTTGCGTGTCTCAACCATGGTCTCCCAATTAAGAGGGGAAATCCTCCTTCAATCTGGGGCAATCTTAAAACAACAAAATCCAGTATGAACACATTGCCTTGTATCTCAAGTGGGACTTTTGGAATCACTCCCACAGGCCTTACTTTGCTCTGGTCCGCCAGGGTAACGGTGAAATTTGCCGGTCTGGAAGGGTGGAGTCCAATTTTTTTCATTGTATGTTCAGGCATCAAGTTGATACCAGAACCACCATCCACAATAACTCCCTGAAATTCATGACCTTTTATAGATACTGTCAGTCGAGGACTTTTATAATCCGTAAGGGGTGCTTCCCCTACAATTATTCCTTTATGTAGAACAGCAGTCTTGGCCACTAAACTCGTAGTAGAAGCCTCATCAATTATCTGCAATAACTCTGATCTGAATTTTCCATCCATCTTTATTAGATCAAAAATACTAACCTCTTTCTTCATAGACTTGAGTAGTTTAGAAGCTTTTGACTCTTTAATTGAATTGGCTCCACTTGAATTATTCAACTCTTCCTGAGCTCTGATGAATGCATGCCCAATGACATCGCTGGTGCCTATGAGGTTTTCCTTTTGTTTTGGGTCTGCACCTGTGGTTGCTTTGTCTTCAGCTACAACTTTGTCTTTGTTGAATCTCCCAATCCTTGATTCTTGACTTACGTCCACTTGAGCCTTCCCCTTGCTTCTTGTCTGCACTGTAAAGGATTCAAGTTCTTCTAATTGTACCACCCTGGTAGACGGTGAGGGCTCATCGACCTGAGGTAATGTTTCCTCCTTGTATACAGAGATCATTTGGAGATGGGGTCCGGAAGTAGAAGCTTGATTCTTAGGACAACAGTTTGTATAATGGTCCCTGGCTTCTGGACAGTTCCTCCAAGGAGGTGCATTTTCTGGGAGAGTGCACCTAGATTGGTAGTGCCCGCATTCTCCACATCTGAAGCAAATGATTGGCCTTCTAGGCCCATTTGCAAAGTTATTTCTCGGTCTAGGATTATAGTTGTTACCTTGATTCGCTGCAGCTACCATCACATTTGCTGGTGGTAAAAGTCCTCCTTGTGTCCAGTATGTCGTTGTAGGCATTCCCCTTACTTGGCATTCATGGGCCTCATGCCCAATTTTCCTGCATAATTGACAAGTCACATTTAGCAGAGGATATTCACTTACTATGTGCCCTTGTTTGCTGCACATGGAGCACCAGAGTCCATTCTTAATGCCGCCTCCTTTGAGTTCCTGCAATTCTTGTCTTAGCTGAGCTAGTTCTTCTGCTTGGGCCTCCTCTTCCTTTTGGAGCTTGAGTGCTTCAATCTCTCTTCTCAGCTGAGCTACAACAGTCTCCTCCTCTGTGTAGGGCTTATTCCTTTTCAAGCCCTCCAGCTCCCTTCTTAACTGGATCACTGGGTCCTCCAGTTCTGTACCATAGGTTGGTTGGGAAGAAGTTGCACCATATTGGTGCCTTATCTGCTCCAAGCGTGTGGCCGTATTGATGAACTCCTCAACAGGGGCCGTAGGTAATACTAACTCTTTTATTTTGCATTGGGTGACCACAGGTAGGGTTTTGGCTAACCACTTCTTGACAAAGAAGTCGTGTGGTGGATCCGGTAGTTTAGCCATTAGTGCTTTGGCCCTGGTCATAAACTCTGGGAACTTTTCTCCTGGACCCAATTTCAAGTTTTCTAACTCTTCTATAATGATCTCCGCCGTGTTGCCATGCTGAAACTGATTTTTGAAGGCCTCTTTCATCAAATCCCAAGAGGTAAAGTGATTTTCAGCAAACTGGCTAAACCACTTGTCTGCCAGACCTTCCAATGTGGAAGGGAAGAGTATCAAGAAAGCATCTTCCCTACCCATTAGACCTCTAGTCTTGCATAATGCAAGAAATCTTCGAATGTGCTCATCTGGATCCTCATGGGCTAAACCTCTGAAAGAGGGAAATTTTATGTTTAATCTGGAGAGTAAGGTTTCTAGGTCTACTTGTCCTGCCATGCTTCCTACCGATGAAGTTGATGAAAGTGGACTCGATGGTCCTCTGACCGCCTTTCTTCTTGTCTGCTTGCACTTGACCCTCAAGGTTTGTGACCGGGTTGCGGTCATGAGCTGGTCATAGTCTACTTAATATGAGACACTTGATATAAGTATGTACCTCTCAGTAGTCCTCTGGAGTGTTAATGTCGACACTGGAGTATTGGTCTCCAATTGCAATTGACCTTCTCCTAAGCTCAAATCTCCTTGGAGGTCCCACCGTGCGTGCCAAATTTGTTGGGCTTCTTGGACAAGAAGGAGTTTGAGGGTTTGTAGGAGAACAAGAAGATAATGAAAATGGAATAACCTTGAAAAATTCTGCAGAGGAGTACGCCTGGAAATCTTGAATGTTGATTATATTGAACAATTACAATGAATAAATACAATCCAAGTCAATAACTAAATACAACTACAGAGAATGCTCAGTTACAGAAGACCAATTATCTCAGGTCTTCTGGCAACGGCCTCTTCTGCACCAGTCCTTCACTTGCTTCACGCTTCCCTTGTGCACACCTTGCACCAAGTTTCCACCAAGCTGAGGAATGGATACCTTCACGGCGCGCACACACAACAGACCTTGGGACTCTTGGAGTCTAACTTCGCCTTCTCTGCACACCTTCTTCTTTACACTTCTTGCACTCTTCACTTCTACTTCTCAGTGCTGTAGCACACTGATGACTCTTCACTTCCCCTTCTTGCTTCCTCTGAAGCTCTCCACTCTTCACTTTTAATGTGTATATCAGAATAGCCTTTTCCTTTGCCTTTTGAATGCGTCGGTCGCGTGACGTCTAACTGCCATAGACTCTTGAGCTTCCTTTGATGTCCCAAGATTATCTTTTTAGTTGGCGGCCAACGACCTGCTTCTTTTGCCCTGTGACTTTAGACCAAAAGGAAAATTTTGATTGGGTGGCCATATTCCCACATGTGCATATCCGACCGCTTCACGTACCTTTACCTTTTCCCTTTTAATTCGTCACTTTTGGGGCTTAAAAAATACTTCTTCCAAATAAATAATTGAAAGTCCTCTTTTTATGACAATTGAAGGTGCACTACCCGTGCACTTTGACCCTTGACTGTAACGTTGACTTTGACTTGCCGGTTTCGACCTTGCCAGGGCTCAACAACCCCACAATTGGGGACCCTGGTAACTCCCTTTCCTTACAATACCTTACATGGTCCAATATGACCTTCATCCAACATGCAAGTTGGGATTCCCATCAATTGGGTAATGCACGCTTAGCTTCTCCTCATAATGGGGGCCTTACAAAATGTGCATACAATCATGAGGGGTAGACATTGCTCATATACTAACACCCCCCCTCAATGTTTACCGATGATAAATCAAGTAGGTCTCGGTCCTATGCCCATCTGTTGAAGATGCCTTTTGAGTTGTTCTCTTCCAAGTGCTTTAGTGAATATGTCAGCACAATTTGCCTCTGTTGGGCAATATTCTAGCTCCACAATATCATCTTCAATTAGCTCACGAATGTAATGGTACTGTACTTCTATGTGCTTGGTGCAAGCATGAAATATTGGGTTCTTTGCAATAGCCATACAACTTTGATTATCACGCTTGAGTACAGTCGGCATATTTGATGGAAAGCCTAGATCTGCAAGAATTCTCCTTAACCAGACTGCCTCACAAGAGGCAAAACAAGCAGCTTTGTACTCTGCTTCAGTGGAGGAGAGTGCGAGAGTTGGTTGCTTTCTACTTACCCAAGAAAATATTCCTGAACCAAGTGAGAAACAATATCCAGAAACTGATTTTCTAGAATCACAATCTCCAGCCCAATCCGAATCACAATATCCTTGGAGTGTATCACCTGTGGTATAAAAAATACCAGAATCCAAGGTTCCTGCAATGTACCTTAGAATTCACATTCCTAAATTCCAGTGACTATTGGGTTTGTTGGAAAACCTGCTTAATACTCCAACAACATAGCAAATTTCTAGTCTAGTGTTGCACAGAAAAATACGACTTCCAACGAGCTTCCTATACTTCTTAGCATCTACATCAGGCATGTTATCATCCATAGATAGCTTATGATTTACCTCCATAGGTGTGCTAGTTGGTTTGCAGTCCATCATTCCAAATGCCTTGAGAATTTCTTTGACATATTTTCTTTGTGAGATGAAAATGCCATCCTTCCTTTGCCATACTTCGATTCCCAGACAAAAATGGAGTAGACCTAAGTCTGTCATTTCAAACTCAGTTCCCAAGCTGATCCGAGTTTGATTGATGAGTTCCTGATGATCTCCTATAATGATCAAATCATCCACATGTACAATGACAACAACTAGCTTGCTATCCCTTTTCATTACATACAAGTTAGCATCAGAAGTACTTCTTTCAAAACCCATATTTTTGAAAAAAATATCTATCCACTGGTACCAAGCCTGTGGAGCTTGCTTAAGTCCATATAAAGCTTTCTTCAACCTGCAAACTTTATTTTCTGAATTGGGCACCTCAAAACCTGGTGGTTGAGATACATATACCTCCTCCTTGAGGTGACCATTCAAAAATGCAGATTCCATCTAGAAAATAGGACAGGCCTTTTGTGCAGCTACTGCAAGTACCGTCCGAATAATTGTCATGCGTGCTGTTGGTGCAAAAGTTTTTTGAACATCAAATCCTTCGATCTGTGAAAAACCCTGTGCAACTAATCTTGCCTTATACTTTTCTAATGCTCCATCTGCTTTATACTTAGCTTCCATTTAGTACCTATTACCTTCTTCTTTGGCGGCAAGTCCACTAGATCCCATGTATCATTTTTTAGTATACTATCATACTTAGAATGCATTGCCGCTCTCCAACCTGGATCATCAAGGCCTTCTTCAATGGTGCTAGGTTCCTTTATTGAGCCCATGATATCTTCCATTAGAGCCATGTTAACAATGTGTTCTGAGGCTCTTCTTTGCTCCTCGATTCTCTTTGATCTTCGTAATCCATCCGAGGATGATTCTGGTACATCTACATGTGGATTGTGATCATCAAAGTGTTGTTGTGCCCACGTTGGTAGTGGCGTACGTTGTGCAGCTACAATTGGTTGGCTTTTTATTGAGGAAATTTCTCCATCAGATGTTTCCTCCTCCTCAACTTTAACCTGTCTTTTGATAGGCACAAGGTGAGATATTTCTCCGTTTGATGAGATAGTAGATTTACCTTTATCTTCTACTAAGTGTGGGCGCTCATCAAACACCACATCTCGGCTAATAAAAATCTTCCTTGCCTCAGGATCCCACAACCTGTATGCTTTAGACTCTTCACTGTATCCTAGGAAGACACACTTTTTGCTTTTGAGTCCAACTTTTATCTTGTTGAATCACGGATATGTGCATAACAGAAACAACCAAAAATTGTGAAATGCAAAATTGAAGGCTTTTTACCAGAATATGCTTCTTGAGGAGTCATCCCCTTAAGTGCTTTTGTGTAGCTTCGATTGAGGATGTAGACTACTGTATTGACTGCTTCTGCCTAGAATGAATCAGGCATGTCTTGAGCCTTTAACATACAATGAGCCATTTCAACTATTGTCCTGTTCATGCGCTCAACAATGCCATTTTGTTGAGGTGTATGAGCTGTTGTAAGTTTCCTTTTCACACCATGCTCCTTACAGTAATTATTGAATTCTGTTGATAAGAATTCACCTCCTCTATCTGTTCTGAATTTCTGCAGTTTCCTTCTTGATTCATTTTCCACATACTTATGCCACATTTTAAATTTTTCAAAAGCATCAGCCTTCTCTCAAATGAAATAAACCCACATCTTTCTACTATAATCGTCGACTAACAGCAAAAAGTAGAAAGATCCTCCTAAAGCAGGTGTAGACATTTTACCGCAGAGATCAACATGTACCAACTCTAGAGGAGCTTGATATTGATTGCTGGTCTCTCTTGGAAATGCCTTTCGTTGTTGCTTGCCCATCATACAAGCTTCACAAGGTTCCTCCAACTCTAAAAATGTAGGCAAATGAGCAACCATCCCTGTTCTTTGCATCTCCTTCAAAACTGCAAATCCGAGATGCCCAAATCATTGGTGCCATAACTTGCTTACATCTTTATCTTCTATAGCAGTTAAAGCACTTAACTCATACAAGTTATCCCGTCGTATGCCTTTACCTACAACATTACCTGATGAATCCATGATTTTTGCACCACTTTTATTGAAGTGAACTTCGAGTCCACGATCTGTTATTGCAAAAACTGACAACAAATTTCTTTTAAGTGTAGGTACATAGAGAACATCGGATAACTTTTTCTCAACACCTGGAGAAGTGATAAAAGAGATAGTTCTAGTTTCTTTGACTGGACAATTGGAGTCATTTCCCACCACTACATTGATGGATTCCCGCAGAGGCACTAAGGAACTATACCAATCCTTTTTACTGGTCATATGGCGAGAAGCTTCACTATCTAAAATCCATGGTTCATCAACACGAGCTTGAGCAGATGAGCATACCTCTTCAATAGCTACCCAAAGTTCCAGCCCTGCGTTGTTTGCAGACTCTTTGTTCTTCCATGATGATTTTACAGTCCCATTCCGTTCATCAGCTTTCTTCTTTCTGCAATCCTTGATGGCATGGCCTTTCTTTTCACAATAGAAGCAACTTCCTATGAAATTTTTCTTCTTTGGCTTCTTCTTTGATCCATCACAAGAGCCTTTACCTTTTGCATTTGCTGAGAATGCAGCATCACTTGTACTTTGCCGATTGTTCAGCCGCATCTCTTCTTCTAAAAGCATCACACAAAACTCTTCAAATGTAAGGGGAGTTGGTCTTACCCGAGTGTTTAGGGTTGTTACTAATCCATCATACTTTACTGGAAGAACACGTACACATCTTCGAGCCAGCTCTTCTGGTAACTGCAGCCAATTGGTCTTGAAGATGTTTTATCTGTTTGATAAAATCTTCAGCCTTTTCAGAATCAGAATGCTTTTCATTTGCCAACTCATTTTCTAAATTCTGTATCCTAGTGTGATTCTTGCTCTCATATTGTCGAGCCAATATGCACCAAGCCTCATGTGCTTTAGTAGTATGTTGAACTAAAGTAAACACAGAATCACTTACACTAGTGACAATTGCACATAATGCATCAGCATTCCGCCTCTTCCAAGCTCGTAGAAGATCTGGATCTGGCTGAATCATCAATCTTGAATTTGCTGGATCTTCAACTCGTATAGGCTCAGGATCCAATCCCATAGATCCCATGACAGTGTCAAGTAATTCATAGGAGTCCAAATTGCCGAAATTTTGAACTTCCAGAGTGTATAGTTGGTTCCATCCAGCTTCCCTTCAGTGAATGTAGGTGGGCGAATTCGAATTGGTGCAGCATTAACATTAGCTAAAGCACCAAGACCAGTGTTCGATGATGACACCATCATGTAATCACTCGAATAATCTACTGTTATTCTAGTCTGCTAATAGGCTAAAGTAGTGATACTTCTCAAGCTATTCGAACCTTATAGCTCTGATACCATGTAAGATAATAGTTACACAATATAACATAGGAGCAATAGCAAAGAAATTAACAAATATAGGAGAATCTCAACAATTTTCTACTAGTAGCAAGTACAAAGATGATGGCGTTGTCTACCCGTGCGCTCTCAAGGTAGAGCTTAAATGGTGATTTAGACAACTCTAGACAGGGAGATACAAGGTAGAGGTATGCTGGCTCAATTCAATGTCTCAGGTAGTGAAGAAGTCATGTATATATAAGATCATGGGTGGCCTTCTGTGGACGGCTATACATGGGCGATAAAGCATGCACGGCCACCGCCCGCGTAATTGCCATACATGGCTTAGACCAGTTGAACCGGCCTAACAAATATAAATGATTTCTGACTCCGATAGGGAATATTCCATGGAATATTCCCTTTACCGTCACACCAGGGGTGTTGCCCCCAGATCCCCACCAGGGAGCCCGCTGGCCCCCTTGGACCCCCCAGCTGGGGCTCCTCACCGCTGCCCCGGACCCCACAATTGGGGACCCTGGTAACTCCCTTTCCTTACAATACCTTACACAATCCAATATGACCTTCATCCAACATGCAAGTTCGGATTCCCATCAATTGAGTAATGCACACTTGGCTTCTCCTCATAATGGGGGCCTTACAAAATGTGCATACAATCATGAGGGGTAGACATTGCTCATATACTAACATAATATATATACACATACACATGTATATAAACATGCATACACACATATACATGTTTTAGGTCTAGGTCATTAGGATTAGGGTTTTAGGGAGTTTACACAGGCATACACATATATACACATATACACACATAATACATATACACATAAACATGTATACACACATGCATACACAAATATACACGTTTTAGGTCT
>CM035414.1:79762602-79917602 GCA_020310875.1 Ceratopteris richardii
ACATATGTGGAGCACTCTTGAGTGAGGAGATTTGTAGAAAATCTATGGTTGGCACTCAATGGAGATGCATATAATGTTCGTGATTCTTACCAAGGAAAGAATCAACAATGTGGCAGGAGCAAGAATAAGGAAAAGAATGGTGAATGCAATAAGAATAGAAGTAAATCAAGGAAGAGGGATATGGAATGCCATTATTTTCATAAGAAAGGGCACAGGAAGAAAGACTGTTATGCATTAAAGAATTTTGAAGATAAAGGACTGAATGTTGATGGGAATGTTAAATACCTACTTGCACCATCTACCTCAACTATGAAGATTGAAGAAATTAAAGCTATTTCTGATGATGTTGATGCGTTGATACTTGATAGCACTATGCCAACTGAGGCTCTTATGGTTGATTCTCTTTCCCACATGTGGCTGCTAGATTTTGGTGCTTCTTTCCATGTGAGACCACACAAAGAATGGTTCTCTAATTATGCAACAAAGTCTCTTGGTACTGTGAGACTTGCTCACTCTCACTAGTGTGATGTTTTCAGGATTGGAGATGTGGTTGTGTAGTTCATTGATGGTTCAAAGAACACTATGCATAATGTATGCCATGTACCTCAGTTATCACATAGTATGATGTCAATTGGTCAACTTGATGACCTTGGCTACAAGGTGGTCTTCTATGCTCAATACTTTTGCACATCAAAGGGGCAATATGGTTATTACAAAAGGAAGAAAAGTTGGCTCACTTTATCCTTTATTTGTATCACAAAAAGAAAACTTGCTATTTGCTAATGAACAACCTATGGCTTGTATTTGGCCTGGCCATTTTGGCCATATATCACGTAGTGGAATGGAAAATCTTTCTTGTTCTTGCTACTTACTTGTGTTATCTTTCTCTAATTTTTCACTTTGTGAGCATTGTCAATATGGAAAACAAACTAGAAATGTGCACAAGGTGCACATTGGCTCTTCAATTTATCCTTTCGATCTCATTCATATAGATGTGTGTGGTCCTATGCCCAAAAGGGCATTAGGTGGTTCTCTTTATTTTGTCACTTTCATAAATGATGCTACTAGAAAAGTATGGGTATATCGTATCAAAGCAAAGGATGAGATATTCCCTACTGTGAGAAAATGGCTTGCTTCAGATGAGATTGAAAAAGGAACTAAGTTTAAGGCTTTACATTCAGATAATGGGGGTGAGTATGCCTCACATGAATTCAGAATTTTATGTGAGTATAGAGGAATTCGTAGAGAGTTTACAGCTCCTTATACTCAAGTATAGAATGGTGAAGTTGAAAGGATAATTAGAACTATTCAAGATAGAGTAATTTTTATGCTGCATCATTCAAAGCTTTCACAAGGCTTTTGGGAAGAAGCACTAATGACTGCAGTTCATGTGATTGGCCTTTCACCTAGTATTATCAAAGGTCTGAAAGTGGCACAGGATTTATGGATAGAGAAGCCACCATATTATGTTCATCTTTGAGTTTTTGGGTGGGAGTAAAAACAAGAATCTTAGACAAACGTTGTATCATAAGCCAAAGAAATGCATTTTTCTTGGATATGGTCGAGAAGGACAATTTGGATATCGCTTATGAGATCCTAAAACATGATTAGTGATCAGAAGAAGTGATGTCATTTTCAATGAGTCTAAGATGCATAAACAAACCCATTAAGGAGGCTGAAGTGAGAAAAGTGGTGTTTGAGGATACTAGTCATGCATAAAAATGTTGCACATACACATGTTCAAGAGAATGTCCAATCAAATTAGTCTGCAAATGTTCTTATTCAGCAAGCATTGAGATGCTCTACATGTGTCTCACATCCACCTCATAGATATGTTCTAGGTTTGGATTTCTTTATGCTAACAGATGCTGGTGAGCCTTCTTGCTACAAAGAGGCTTTGCAAAAAATGGATCATGTCAAGTGGGGGTGTGCCATGAAGAGTGAGTTGGATTCTATTCACAAGAATGGTACTTGGGATTTAGTACCTTTGCCAAAGGTTAGAAGAGCATTACCATGTAAATGGGTATATAAGCTAAAATTCACACTTGATAGTGCTTCTCCAACATATAAAGCACGACTTGTTGCAAAGGGTTTTAAGCAACAACATGGTGTTGATTTTGATGAAATCTTCTCACCAATGCTCAAGATAACTATCATGTGCATGTTGCTTGGATTCATTGCAATGGAGGACTTAGAGCTAGTCCAAACGGATGTGAAAACTACTCTCTTGCATGGAGATCTTACAGATGAGATCTATATGGAACAACTAGATGGTTATGTAGTTCCTGGCAAAGAAAGTCTAGTTTGTAAGCTCAAGAAGAGCTTATATGCACTTGAATAGTTCCCTAGAAAATGGCACCAAAGTTTGATGCTTTTATGAAGTCTCAAGGCTATTCTCAAAGCAATGAAGATCATTGTCTCTATATAAGATGGCAACTTGATATGCTTGATACTTTATATTGTAGATATTCTGATTACTAGGAAGTCCTCTTAAGACTTGTCAATTCTAAAAAAGAAGTTGAGTGAGACATTTGATATCAAGGATTTGGGGGATGTCAAACATATTCTTGTCATGCGCATTACTTGTGATAGGAGTAAAAGATGCATATACTTGTCTCAAAGTGAGTACATATCCAAAGTACTTCACAGGCTTAATATGCAAGGTGCAAAGGCATTGAGTACACCTTTACCCACATATGTGAAATTGTGCAAGGATGATCATCCGAAATAAGATGAGGAAAAGAAATTCATGACCAAAATTACTTATCACTGTTGTTGGTAGTCTCATGTATGCTATGGTAGCTATGAGACCAGACATTGCATTTGTAGTGGGAGTTTTGAGCAGATATATGTCTAATCCTAGCAAGCAACATTGGGAAGCACTCAAGATGATTTTGAGATATCTGAGTGGCACTAAGGACAAGTGTGCTTAGGTAGAGGAAAAGTATCCATTACTGGTTACACAGATTCTGACTATGCTAGTTGTGTAGACAATTGTAAGTCTACATCAAGGTACATTTTTCATTTTGCTAGAGGCATTGTCTCTTGGAGATCTTGTCTTCAAGAATGTACAACGGTTTCCACCACAGATGCAGAGTATGTTGCAACAAGTGAGGCATGTATGGAAGAATTGTGGCTTTCTCATCTTGCTTGTGATATGGTTCTAGCTTAGCATGTACCTCATTTGCTCAATGATAGTCAAAGTGCCATTGCTCTAGCTAAGAATCTGGTCTATCATGCAAAGACCAAGCACATTGAGGTGAGGTATCACTTCATTAGAGATTTCTTAGCCACAAAGCGCATTATTCTTGAGAAGTTTCATACTCAAGATAATGTTGTAGATGCTTTGACTAAAGCTCTACCATAGGATAGCTTTAGAAACTGTTGTCATTTGATGAGGGTTACTTGATTCATGATCTTACATAGTCATTTGTATACTATGTAACATGCCGATCAGGTGGGAGGTATCGCTTCTATACTTACACTTAGGTATTCTTTATCATTCTTCATTTTTCTCCCATAATTACTTTGGCCATATTGGCCTGTAGTGGAAGATTGTTACTTTTAGTGTCCATGTGAAAGGCCAAATGGCCATTGGAAACTTTTGTATATGTTTTTTAATAAAACATATGGTGGCTCGGTCAGCCAGAGTCTGTAAATTTGACCACATTTGTAATATTTGAGAATTCTGTGTTCGTGCTCCCTATGTACTGTGTTTTTTTGCGTATTCTACAGTCTCTATGTAGAGTACCATGTGCGGAGCTTGGAGCTTAGTTTTCTAGTCTAAGGATTTCATCGTGGAGCTCTTAAGAAGGAGAGCACACCATGGTGCATTGCCATCTAAATACTTCACACTCACGTATTCTTTATCATTCTTCATTTTTCTCCCATAGTTACTTTGGCCACATTGGCCTTCAGTGCGAGATTGTTACTGTTAGTGTCCATGTGAAAGGACAAATGGCCACCGGACACTTTTTTATATGTTCTTCAATAAAACATATAGTGGCATGGTCAACCACAAACTGTAAGTTCAACCACATTTGTAATATCTGAGAAGTTTGTGTTCATGCTCCTTGTGTACTATGTTTTTTTGCATATTTGTAGCCTCTGTGTGCAGTACTGTGTGTGGAGCTTGGAGATCAGTTTTCTTGTGTGAGGATATTGTCGTGGAGCTCTCAAGAAGGAGATCACACAAAAGTGCATTGCCATCTAAATAACTCATATGTATGTAAAAAACCTAAAACCCTAATCCTAAAGATCGATACCTAAAATGTGTGTATATGTATGTGTATGTGTATATGTGTGTATGCATGTGTGTATGTATATATGTGTATGCATATGTGTGTGTATGTATGTATGTATGCATATGCATGTGTGTATCTCTATGTTTGTGTTTGTACATGTGTGTATGTATATATGTGTATGCATGCATGAATATGCATGTGTGTATGTAATATGCATGTGAGTCAATGTGTCTATATGTGTATATATATGTGTGTGTATGTGTGAAAAAGTGTGTGTATGAATATGTGTGTATGTATATGTGTCTCTCTTATGTGTGTATGCATGTAAGAGTGTATGTGTATGCATATGTGTATGTATGTGTGTGTACACATGTTTGTGTATGTGTATGCATCTGAGAGTGTATGTATATGCATATGTATGTGTATGCATATGTGTGTGTATGCATGTGTGTGTATGTATGCATGTGTATATGTGTGTATATGTATGTATGCATATGCATGTATGTATGTGTGTGTTTTTATATGTATGCATGCATATACATGAGTATGTATGTGTGTGTATATATCTCTATCTCTCTCTTTTTCTTGCTTTATCTCTCTCTATCTATCTTTCATCTCTCTCTCCCTCTATTTCTAATAAAGAACAAGACAATCACTTTCATCTATGTGTGTGTATGCATCTCTATCTCTCTCTCTTTCTCTCTCTCTCTCTCTCTCTCTCTCTCTCTCTTTCATCTCTCTCTCTTTTTCTCTCCCTCTCTCTCTCTTTCTCTCTCTCTCTCTCTCTCTCTCTCTCTCTCTCTCTTTCATCTCTCTCTCTTTCATCTCTCTCTCTTTTTCTCTCCCTCTCTCTCTTTCTCTCTCTCTCTCTCTCTGTGTCTCTCTTTCATCTCTCTCTATCTATTTGTCTATCTCTAGTTCTAATAGAGAACAAAACAATCACTTACATCAATCTAATTATTCGCATCTATGTCATCAAAGCTCAATATTGAATGTCATCTTTTGTCAAATTCCAAAGAATTGATGTCAAAAAGCTCTTGCAAAACCAAAGAAAAGAGAAATTAGAAAAGAGAAAACATAGAGAAAGAGAAAGGGTCAAAGAGTATGCATATCACTTACAAAGATGCGAGATCTAAAGAGAGACATCTATGTGTGTGTGTGCACAAGATGATCACAACGTAGATGGACGAGCAAAATGTATTTGCACACAAAAACGCAACAACATTGGTATAGGCTATGGTATGAGCATTGATATTTCCAAAAATATATCGAGGCTTATACCGATGCATATACCAATGCTTATATTGATGCATATACTAGCACTCATATCCGCCACAATATTTTTTGATGTCTATACCAACCAAAATCTTTCAATGGTTATACTGACGTTCAAGTGATCATTAGTATGACTAACAAGGTCTTTTGAGGCATTTCTAATAGTCATATCAATGCCAGCTATGATGTTCGGTATGGATGGTGTCATATAGCCCTCATATGATGTAGTGTCTATGTGTATATATGTATGTGTAAGTGTATGTATGTAGGTGTAAGTGTATGTATGTGTGTATGTGTGTATGCATGTTTATAAATTTAAAGTCTCTTTTATCGAGTAACCCCTTTTTTGTTTGAGATTAGAATAACCAGAGATATTGTATGGTAAAAAAAAAATAACAGAAGAGCTGATATACCACCTTGGACATGAAAATATTTTTTGTAGAAAGCTACATATTCAAGAATCATTTCCTCAACATAAGGTATGCAAAATAGTTATATTATTGTTAGTTATAATTCTCATTTCATTAAATATACACAAGCTGATGTAAAGAAGAGAGTTGAGTGAGGCCATACATTGTGCTTAGGCCAAGTGGGCCATTACGATTTTGTTGCTACATTTGTTAGTATATGGATTATTTAAACTAAAATTTTTATTTTATTTAAAACACTAATCATTAATATTTTTTATTTGTTTCAATGTAGCGAAAGGATTATAGTCGTTATCCTACAAAAAAGGAAATCAAATTTGCTACATATCGTGGATATCAACATGTGATTGAGCACATATGAGATCACCTAGATTATTTCTTTAGTATTATTAATTTTTGAGATACTTTATATCTATTTTTATTGATGTTTTATATGTTTATTTATATATGTTTGTTATATGCAATACACGAGTACTATGGAGAGGCTGATATGGATGAGGTGGAGAGATACACGTATAAGAGATGATATTGATCATCAAAAGGTACTAACCTCTATACCCATGATGCCTCTTTAGACACATCAAATCATGCGGATGATCATGATGATGTGGATGATCATGATCATGGAGGGGACTCAGATGATTGACTTGGTACATTGGATGTATTATTTACATGGATACACACACACACACACACACACACTATATATATATATATATATATATATATATATATATATATATATATATATATATATATATATATATATATATATATATATATATATATATATATATATATATATATATATATATATATATATATATATATATATATATATATATATATATATATATGTGTGTGTGTGTGTGTGTGTGTGTATGTGTGTATGTATGTATGTATGTATACACTCTCATACGAGTTATATGGTGTGAGTTTATAATTTCAACAAGAATGTCTATGGTGTAAATTATATGAATTAGATGTACTAATGATTTTTATTACGATTTATATTTAACATGTGATTTATTATTTTTTTATCTAATTCATTCATATTATATGTGTGTTTGTGCGTATATGTATGTATGTGCATTTAGCTATGTGTGTATATGTATGTATGTACATGTAGGTATATATCTATATTTTTGTATGTGCGTGTATGTGCATGTATGTGTGTGTACTTGTGTGTGTATGTGTATGTGTATATGTGTGTATGTGTATTCATGGGGGATAATTCTAAAACCCCAACACAAGAATGGAAGATGGATGCTCTCCACTAGGTCCACAAGTAGTGATATATACTCATTGTTCTAAACTTTTCTGTACACTTGTATAGAGACTTATAATGCGATTCTGGAGACTTACAGTAGATGATAAGAGCTACCCAACAAGATTTAAATGATCCCAAATGGATATTCCAGCTGGGGGCAACACTCTCTACCTATGTGCAGACATATACCTTCACAAAGTTGGCAATTTCTCACAAGTCACTCAGTCAAAGAACTTGAAACTTTGGCATTATGGTACAATCATATTTGGAAAAGCCTAACCACATTTCTTGATAGAGAGGAGCAAAATCATGAGAAAATGAGGTAAGCAAGCAAGGGGGCTGCTTACTGGAGTTTATGACTTCACTAAACTAAATGGGAAACTCATGGAATGCATACACCTCAAGAAACAAAGGCAGGATGGTGCTTATATAAAGTTTTACTTTTCCTACAATGCATGTAGGTGCACTTTTTGGTGGTTGATTGATAAGATTTGAATTTGATTGAGTTTGGTGGAGCTTCTCACTTGACTCCACGACTTTGGGTCTTCTTTTTTTATTTTTCCACTTGCAAAACTCATGGTTGAGTCCCTTTTCATGATTGAGACTTGATTTTCAACACTCCCCTTCAAGTCTCAATGCCTAGGTCCATTCCAATGCATGCCTTGAAGTGTTGTAGCTTTACTTCATCCAAAGCTTTGGTAAACATACTTTCATATTGTTCCTTTGTATTGATACGCTCTAGCTTAACATCCTTTGACATGATCTTATCTCTAATAAAGTGGTTATGCACTTCTATATGCTTCGACCTTGCATGGAACACTGGATTTTGAGCCAAGCATATGCTACTTATGTTGTCACAACAAATAGGTACTTGCTCAACCTGTAAATCAAGATCAACAAACAGATTCTTGAGCCACATAAGCTCACATGAGACTTGTAGTAAGCCTCTATATGGAGCTTTGATCGATGAGAGTTCCATTGTTGGTTGTTTCTTTGACATCCACGAAATGGTCTTCTTCCCTAGAATGATAACATGTCCACTAGAGCTCCTCCCCTCATCTTTGGAACTTGCCCAATCAACATCACAATAAGCTTGTACATCTAACCCATCATTAAACAAATAATATAGACCTTCATTCACTAATCCTTTGAGGAATATGAGTACCCTTTTGGCTGCAACAAGATGTGGTACTCTTGATGTCTGCAAAAATTGAGATAGCACTCCAAGTACATATGCAATATTTGGTCTTGTCATAGTAGCATACAAGAGAGAGCCAATTATTGAGCTATACATGGTGACATCCTTCACTTCTTCACCTTCTTGAACACTTAGTTTAACATTTACTTATAATGGATTTGAAATGGACTTGCAATCAATCACACATGCCAAACTTCTTCAAAAGATCTAGAATGTATTTTCTTTGCATCAAGTATATACCTTCCTCTTTATATAGTACTTTAATCCCAAGAAAGTACTTTAAAATCAATAAAGTAGAGATTTTAAACTCACATCCAAGCTTCCTCTTTATGTCCTTGATTTTGGCTTCATCATCCCTTGTAATGATCAAATCATCAACATATATACATATAAAAACAATTTTGCTACCTTCCTTCTTCACAAAGAGTGATGGGTCTGCATGACTCTGATTGTATCCATGTTTTACCAAGTAGTCCACAAGACTTTGGTTCCAAGCCCTTGGGGCTGGATTGAGTTCATTAAGAGTCTTCTTAATCTTGCATACATGATGTGGAAGCCTCACATCTTCAAAGCCTTGGGGCTGCTCTATGAAGACTACCTCTTCAAGCTCTCCATTTAGGAAATCATTCTTCACATCCAACTAGTACATCTTCCAACCTTTTGAGGTTGCAATTGCAATCAAACTTCGTATGGTGGACATCCTAGCTACTATACTAAATGTTTCCTCAAAGTCTATGCCATAGATTTGAGCAAAACCTTTGGCAACCAACCTTGGTTTATACATAGAGATGCTTCCATCTACATGCCTCTTTACCTTGTGCACCCATTTGTTTCCAATGACTCTCATGTCTTTTGTTGTTGGCACCATTGACCAAGTATCATTTTCTTCAAGTACCTTATTTTCCTCCTCCATGGCTTCAATCTATTCCCTATGCTTATTGGCTTCTTCAAAAAAGTTAGGTTCTTCACAAGCTATAACTTGACTCATGTAGGCATAGCATCTTGCAATGAATGAATCATAACTTAACCTTGGAATAGGGTATTTAACCCTATTGCATGACCTTACCTCACCATTATGTGGTAGGAATATCCTCATCCTTGGTTTAGATGCTTTAAATCCTGGGGTTTCTAATTTTTCCATATCTTCATCATTTGTAGATTCCATGTCTATCCATCGATGTTCTTTGACATTTACCTTTTCCTTTCCTTTGCTACTTCCTTCACTTGAATGAGCTTCATTCCTTGTCCTTCCATGCCAATCTGATGTAGTAATCTCCTTTGATGGTGTGCTTGAAGTGGTTGCACCACTCATCTCCATGCTTTGTTGTTGCTCTTTGAACTTCTTCTCGGCTTCATATCCACCATCAACCTGTAACACATCTTTGCTACCATACCAAGGTAGAAACTCATCAAATATTACATCCCTAGACACCTTAAGATCTTTTTTGTAAGGATTATAGCATCTAAAACCCTTTTTCTCTGAAGAATATCCAAGAATTATACACCTATCTACCTTCGGGTCTAACTTGTGTCTCAATTCTTGAGGTATGTGAACATAACACACACAACCAAATACTTTGAGATGTGAAAGGTTGGGTTTCTTACCGCACCAAGCTTCATAAGGTGTAACTTCATGTGCTCCTGAGGGTGGAACCTATTCATAATGTAGATGGCCATATTTGTTGCATCAATCCAATAAGAGTTAGGAACATTCATTTCATTTAACAAAGCTCTAGCCACTTTTGTTATGTATCTATTCTTCCTCTCTCCCTCTTCATTTTGCTAAGGTGTATACCTGCAAGTGAATTGCCTTTTCATGCCATGTTCATGTAGAAAATTTGAAAATTCATTTGAAAAATACTTTCCCCCTCCATCTGATCTAAGAGCCTTTCTATACTTCCTTATCTCCTTCTCCACTAGGTTTTTGAACCTCTTGAAGTGGTAAAACACTTATGACTTTGAATTCATGCAATACATCCAAACAAGCCTTGAATGATCATCTATAAATGTGAACAAATATCTATTACCTCCAATGGATGGCTCCCTTGTAGGTCCCCATAAATCTGTGTGTATGAGACTCAACACTTCATTGCACACATGTGCTCCCTTCTTGAATGGCAATCTGCTTTGTTTCCCTAATTGACAAGCATGGCATAAATTTTGCATATTCTGAGATGTAAGATTAGGTAGAACACTCACCAAGCCCTTCCTTTGCATCATCCTTTGTAAGTTTATGTGCCCAATTCTTTTATGCCATAAGTCGATTTCTACAATCTGTTTATTTCAAATTGATAAGTAGATAATGTAAGGGGTTGATGGCTTTACCTCCATCGTGAAGAGTCTTCCTTGCTTCTTTCAATTTTCTATGAGCTTGTATTCTTGCAGCATGGGGTCTTTAACAAAAAATCATTGATCATAGAACCTCACCCCATAACCTCTTTCAACCATTTGACCTATCGAAACCAAGTTCTTTGTGATGGATGGCACATGCAGCACATCCTTCAACACATTGGAGCTTTGAGATCCATTCAATGCAATATCTCCCATATGAGTAATCTTGTGCTCAATTTCATCCCCTATCTCTACATATCTCTGAGTGATCGGTGAGTGTAAATTAAAGAAAACATCTTTATTGCAAATCATATGGTTGCTACAACCATTATCAATGTACCATGTAAAATCTGAACTAACTCTTTCACTTGACCCATACATCATAAGCAAGTTCTCATTTTCTGAATTTTCTGAAGTACTAGCATAGTTACCTTGGTTCCTTTTGTATCCTTTATTGCCTCCTCCTTTGGACCAACAATCTCTTCCATAATGGCCCGGTTTTCCACAATTGTAGCATTCTCCATTGGATGCTTCTCTTCCATGTGATCTTCCTTCTCTTCCTCTACTCCTTAATCTTTCTCTTGATCCATAGCTTTGGTTGGAGCCTTCTTGGTTTCTTGAGCTTGAGTTTGACCTTCCTCTCCCTCTACCTTGGGAGTTTTGTCCACCTCTTTTACCTTTGCCTCTACTTGCATAGAAAACTTGAGCTTGGCTACCCTTTGAGTGTGAACCTCCTTGCTTCGTCTCCTCGATCACCATCAATGTGACGAATTGATCAAATTTTGGTAGGGAATCCCTCACATAAACTGATATCGTGAATGCTTTCCACCTTTCATCCTCTCTCAAGCCATTGAGAGTGTGTGCAAAAAGATCGTCATGTTTGATTTGGCTCTGAGTTGAGCCCACGGCATCTGCAAGCTCCTTAACCTTTAAAATGTACTCATTTATGTTAGTACTTGGTGCTTTCCTAAGATTATTTAGCTCAGTCTTGAGTTGAATCTTCCTTGCCTTGGTTGATGAAGAGTACAATCTCTCCAAGGTCTCCCAAACCTTCTTGGATGTGTCCAAGTATTGTATATGCCCTATCATGCTATTGCTTATGTGTTGGGATAGAAGTAATATGACTCGTCTATCCCTTTCTATACATTGAGTGCTTTAACCTACCCTTGGAGTGGTGGATCATGTACATGAGGCATTGGCTCCGTGCTGCTCACTAATCCTCACAATCCTTTTCCCATAAGATAGTTGCTAACTCTAAATTTCCATGGTTGATAATTGCCTTTCTCTAACTTCTCTATTTGTGCATTATACTCAACCATACTGAGCTCTAAGATGCTGCTCTAGCTTCTCCTTGGAAAAACATATAAGGAGAGATGGCCTTGGAAAATTTCTAGCAGAAGAGTCTAGTGAACCCTTGGAGACATGTGAACCCAGCATGAATCATTCCATGGCAATTTAACAAACCTCACGTGATGTATATTTGAAGATTTGTTTTTTCTATAAAGATGTCATTAGTTTTGCAGGTGAGATGCCATACCTTATCTTCCATTGACACGGGTGCTTGAATAAGATTTTGTAAGTCTTCTTGGGTATCGAGGGTTGGTCTTTATGACTTGAGTGCCTCCTCGGAAGCTTGCAAAAGTCTTTTCATCTTCGCTTCACCCTCTCTTGCAAATGAAATTGTCAAATGAGCACAACCACTCACGTAGTCTTCGTTGTTTAGGATTTGCAACAAAATATATAATTTTTTTCACTCATTTGCACTCACTTCTTAACCTCTTGTTCAATCCAAGTTAAAGTAATTTGTATTTCAAATTATTTTCAATTCAGTAGTATACACATTCAAATGTTTTGCATTTCGAAAGGGCAACAACACATCACAATTATCGTGCAAAAAGTTTTTTTTCCCAAACTTTACATCTTATTTTTCCATTCCCAAAACATTTAAAAATCTTGCACAAGGAGATATTTTCTATGGCACAAGATAACGAAGTGATTCATTTCGTATCAAAAGGAGAAATTACAATTTGGAATTGAAGCTATAATCAAGCACATCAAGAGTCAAACTAAACTTGAAACACAGCATAAGATGGAAGATTTCTTTAACAAAATAATCACTACAAATCAAGGGCAAAAACTAATTGAAACCATTGTTAAGGAAAAGAGGAAATTCATAGGAGTTAATGTAATGGAGTATCTACATGCTTAGTAAACTTCATGGCTTGCTTGAACATCAATTGATTCCTTATTTGAAAAGATTAGCAACGCGATCTCTGGTTGTTAAACTTGAAGCCCATGAGAATTGAACTTGGGATGAGTTTAGGAAACAAATACAAAAAGAATTTTGTGTTGAAGACTTTAGTCAACATAGTACATAGGGATTTATAAGATGGGTAAGCTCATCTAAACCTCAAACATCTATTACTCAACTCCATAGTGAGTTCATGAAAAGATTTTCCCAACTCTTAGAGGTGGATAGGATTTCTCTCACACACTTGCTTTGTTATCAATTTTCTTAAAATCCTAAGTCCAGATGTATGGGTAGAAGTAGAGAGAAGACTCCAGGAACTAGAAAAAAAATGTGGTTTGACTAATGGCGGGGCTACTATTATTGCTCACATGAAACAAAGGAAATCAATGCTTTATGAGACAACACATAATCGTCAATCTAGTATGTCAAATTGGAATGAACCTAGCGAGACAGATGCCACTACAAAGGATGATGTAGCATCCTCATTTAGAATGTGGAAAAGGATCTTTATGTTTCACAAATGAATGTATCTCGTATGTAGTACAAGTATTTACATAATCCCTTACATTGACATAGACTCTTGGCCACCAATAGCTGTCTCTAATGTTTTCATAAATAGCCATGAACCCTTTATGTCCAACCCATAATGTAATGTGTAAATCTCTCATAACTTGAAACTAAAAATGCTTCTGTCCTAGTACCCTTTGTGGCATTTTAACTTTCCCCCTAGCATGTCTCCAAATAAATCCATCTTTTAAGAAAAAATGTAAGATTTTTTTCTAATATCTTTGAATCTATTTGTTGAAAAGTAGGGGTTTTTTTCAGAGTACTAAGATATATGCCAATATCTTTCCACTGTCCTTCACACTCATCATCATTATACTCACTCATTATCATTATATTGTTCATATTCCAACACTTGTAAATCATAACTAATTAAATTTATATCCATTTCTATTGCATATTAAGAATCATCTTCAAACTTAGCTCTAGAAAGCATATAAAAAACAATGTTATCTTTGCTAGCAATATGGAAAAAAATGGATTTATAAATTTGATGTATTTTATCCATCTCCACATTGCAATATCAAGTGATGAACAATTTGCAATCATACCAATTAAGGGTAGAGAATCTGTCTCAACAATCATGTTGGCTCCTATAAAGTATTCCTCGTTAGTCTTTAAAGTTATCATTAAACCCTAAAGCTCTCATTTGATTTGCAGATATTTTTGTTGAGTTTCATGAAAAAAATTAGGACCAGATTTAATTGCACATCTTTTCTCCTCTTCATCATCTTGTTTTATGACCCAACCTTTATCTATAGGACAAGTATCAACAGTCAAGCTAATGTGTTTACTATCTAAATAATTAACTCTTTTTAAAAATAGAGGCTTCAATTAGTAGTCTTTTCAATTTTCACATGACGTTATAATGCTTTTTTACATATGAACTTTCTATTTTTCATGAGAAAATCATAAAGGGAATCAATAACATGTGCAAATTGAGGTATCTAAACGGCATAAAAAACACAAGCTTGTAGAAATCGTCTCACCTTGCTTACATTGCTACAAGTCTTAGCTATCTTGTTTATGGCATCAAATTTAGGTGAGTATGGCCTTTGTCCATAGTGACCACATAAATGGTTAAGAACAAGTACTTCATTGGCACCAAAAAACAACTTTTTTCAATAGAAAATGTTAGACCAACCTCTTCAAATCTTTTGAATATATGTTCACAATCAGATATATGATCGATAAAAACATTTCTACATCTTGAAGAGTCTAGAATTTCATTGTCAATCTTCTCTTCACATCCTTTAATGGGAATATCATCAATGAATGACATCATCACATTTGGAATGAAATCATGCAAGACCACATTCATTGCATTCATCATATAGGCTACTGAGTTTATAGCTCCAAGAGGAGTCTTCATCATGGTGATATCTCTAGTCTCAGTAGAAAGCTAGATTAATTGTTCATATCCTAAATATAAATCACCCATAGAGTAGATAGAGTGCCCATCGAATCCTTCCACAAATTCTCCTACTATAGGGCCTATTCCAACATCTCTAATAGTGACTTTATTGACATGTTGTAAGTCTAGAATAAACCTAAACTTTTCATTCCTCTTAGGTATAGTGAACCATCTATTTTAATAAGGAACTAAAGACAGTTAAAGAATTCTCATGTGCATCTTCTCCTTAAGCAGTGTTATCAACTCAGGTAAGTGAGCCTTTGGGACTGGTATGGGGCGAAGATTGCATGGAACATGTGGTACTATAAAAATGATCATAGATGGAGCTATTCAAGGATCTGAAAAACCTATCTCATGAGGATGAATCTAGTGAGATCTTAGAAATAATTCTCATTCAGTAGGTAAAAAAAAAATCATTAGTTCTATTTTCACTTGTTAAATAGTTTCATGAGTGAAAGTGTGCCCTATGATTTTTTGGATCATGTAAAATAGGTTCCTTTTGTTGATATATTTAGGTAGTGATGTGTGTGAACACACTAGGACCGCCGGGGCACTTTTTTCCCTCTTTAGGAGGTTTTTTTCCCCCGGCTTGTATATACGCCTATTGCCCTGATGGGCTACTTATCTTTGTACATTCTCTAGTAATACATTCAGTATTGTGTGTTTTGTGCTCCAAGCTTCTTCTTCTTCCTTGTGTTGTTCGCGTGCTTCCGCAGACGTCTATCTCCAATAATTGGTATCAGAGCAGGTTGTCGCTTCTTCTAGGGCGTCGTCGACACTCCTCCGTTTGCAGTCTCAGATTCGCACGAAATTTGGTGAGCATACTCAGGGTGTTTCCGAGATCAAAACAGCTTTGCTATGTGGTGCCGAAATCGCGATCTGAGCTCGTTTCGGCCTCCGAACGCACTATTGCAACGCTTGTGCAGGCTATTTCATCCTTTTATGCCAAAGGTATATACCAGTTTCTATTCGCCAGTTTAAGCGTCTCGAAGTCTGCTACAGGTCTAGCAAAACTCGTCTGGGCAGTTCCGTTCAACTTTTTGAGATACAATCAATTTTCTGCATCAAGGTATTTTAGTCACCGGCCATGGCTGAAAGTAGTGATGTATTCCGTATGTTGGCTGTTGAGGATAAGTTGGATGGTACCAACTACCCATTATGGGCTTATATGATGCGACATGTACTGGTTGCAAAAGGATTGTGGAACATTGTGCAGGGTGTTGAAAGACGTCCTGTTACACCTGTAACGACAGGTACTGCAAATACAGGTGTTGGAGCTGATGAAGATGGTGTCGAAGATGATATTCCGCAGATTCCTGTTCGTGCTGCTGTTTCTGTTGCACCTACAACAGAGCAGATTCGCTGGGATGGCAGAGATGCCCAGGCACATGCATTGATAGCTTTGTCTGTCAAACGTGCCATTATTCCTCACATTCGCTCTTCCAGAACAGCAAAGGATGCTTGGGATACACTTACCACTTTGTACCAGGCTAGGAATGAGGCTCGTGTTGCTTACCTCCGAAAACAATTGGAGAGTGAGCACATGAATGAAGGTGACTCTATGGACAGTTTTCTCACAAAGATCAAAGACCTGAAGGAACAATTGATTTTTGCTGATGAGGTTATACCAAATAGCTCACTTGTGCAGACCGTTCTGAATGGTCTTCCTGATTCATATAAGAGTTTTGCCTCTACTCTTCGATTGATGATGAAAGGCAATCCAAATGCCTTGTCATTTGAGGAATTAGTCTCTGTTCTGTTGCAAGAAGATCAGTCCAGGCAGAACAGGTCCATTATGCGTGTTGCAGATCAAGCTTTCCTGGCTAGTCAGAAGGGCAAAGGAAAATGGAGCTCTTCTACTAGTAAGTAGAAATCTGCAAATGCTGCACAATCAAAGAACTAGGATAAAGATGAGAAGAAATCAGAAAAGCAGAAATTGTTTTGCAAGTACTGTAAAGGAAATGATCATATCATAAAGAATTGTCCAAAACTGGCTGCTAAAGAGGCAAAGAAGAAAGAGGCTGGAATGGTTGTTGCAGAGGCCTCTACACCAAAAACAGAGTCTGCAAATCTTGTGCAGGAAGAAGAATGGGCGTGTACTATTGTCTGTAGTTTTGACCCATCTTCTCATGATCAATGCATGTCTGTAGTAGACTCAGATGTTTGGTACTTTGACAGTGGGGCGACCAAACATATTACCTCGCAGCGTAGTTTCTTCTCTTCACTCGAGCCTGCCCCTACAGGGAATACTATCACCTGCGCCAATAACTCCTCTTATCCTGTTATGGGAGTTGGTAAGATCATTCTTACTACTGCTGTTGGTTTCTTTCACTTTGTCAGATGCTTTATTTGTGCCAGGGATCAAAAAGAACCTGTTATCAGTTTCTGCATTAGCCAAGATTGGCTTGGTTGTGAAATTCGTTGATGACAGGTGTACAGTCCATGATCTCTCAAATGGTGATGTGATTATTTCTTTTGGCATTTTATGTCATGAGCTGTATAAGCTCATAGACTATGAAAGATTTGTGAATGATTCGGCATGTGCAGTTCATGATTCTCAGGCTATGTCAAATGCAAAGCTTTGGTATGCACGCTTTGGTCATCTGAATTTTGCTAGTTTGCTACGCTTGCAGAAATCTGAAATGGTGTCCTCTTTGCCCAAACTTGAGGCTCCTGGAAAACATGTTTGTGAAGGCTGTATTTTGGGCAAAATGCAGCGTTCTTCCTTTCCAAAAGATGGTTCAGTTCGGGCTACGCAGAAATTGCAGCTTGTACATAGTGATGTCTGTGGTCCTATGCAGACAACCCTTTTGGAAATTACCTTTACTTCGTGACTTTCCAGGCATGCATGGGTATATCCACTCAAAGCAAAGTCCAAAGTGTTCATGTGCTTCAAACAGTTTTTGGTTTTGGCTGAAAATTTGTCAGCATGTAAAATGGGCACCCTCCGTTCTGATCGAGGGGGGGAATATATGTCTTCAGATTTTAATGCATTTCTGGCTGAACGTGGGATAAAACACCAGTGTATAGTGCCGTATACACCTCAACAGAATGGAGTTGCTGAACGAAAGAACAGGTCACTCATGGAGATGGCGAGGTGCATGGTCAAAAGTCAGGCTTTACCACATAGTTTCTGGCTTGAGGCTGTCATGTGTGCAGCATATATACTGAACAGGTGTCCCACTAAAGCATTGCAGTCTATCACTCCATATGAGGCTTGGCATGACCACAAGCCATCTGTTGCTCATCTGCGTGTTTTTGGTTATTTGGCATATGCATTAGTGCATGAACAACATCGCAGAAAATTGGATGATAAGGCAGTAAAATGTATTTTTGTTGGGTACAGTTCTGAAAGTAAAGGCTATCGTCTGTATCATCCACAGACTAAACGCATTCTGGTTAGCCGTGATGTTGTCTTTGTGGAAGATACTATTTAGCCATTGCTTTCATGTACTGAGGAGACATCTGTTAGCTCCAAAGACATGTATGATACTTTGATGCCTCTTTTTGCAGGTGGACAGTCTAGTGCTGGTCCTAATGAGGCAACTTCTCAGCCTTTCCAGGTTTCATATGATGATGCAGATCATTCCATTTCTAATGCAGATTTACATGATGCACTTGTTGATGGGAGAGCTGACATTGAGCAAGCAAAAACTATGCCAAAATGGCTGGTGCAGACTTTGCGTGACAGCAAATTAGATGCACCTTTGTCATATCGTACTCGTTTAGGCTCTCATAGTGCCTCCTTTACATCAGATTGCTATGCTATGGCTGCATCTAGTCTCTTTGATGAGAATGAGCCTGTTTCTTTTGATGAAGCACAAAATTCAGAAAATTGGATGGCTGCTATGCAATCTGAATATGATGCTATAATGAAGAATGGTACATGGTCTTTATGTGATTTGCCTCCTGGCAAGAAGGCCATTGGCACTAAGTGGGTATACAAGCTGAAGTGTAAACCTGATGGTACAGTTGACAGGTATAAGGCTAGGCTTGTTGCAAAGGGTTATGCACAGGAAAGAGGCATTGATTTTGATGAGACCTTTGCACCTACATGTTGTATGACTACTGTTCGGAGCATTTGTGCACTTGCAGCCCATCATGGTTGGAATGTACATCAGTTGGACATTAAAACAGCATTTCTGAATGGTGACTTGCATGAAGAAGTGTATGTTTTTCAGCCCTGTGGCTTTGTGCAGAAAGGGCATGTAAACCAGGTTTACAGGTTAAAGAAGGCATTATATGGTTTAAAGCAAGCACCACGTGCTTGGTATGAGAAGATACATGCCTATCTGATTGCACATGGTTTTGAGAACAGTCCAACTGAAAGCACCTTATATGTTAAGCGTGCTAATGATGTGCTTCTGATCATTGTTGTCTATGTTGATGACATGCTGCTCACTGGTCCTATTGAGACACATATTGCTGATTTCAAGGCTGATTTGCATGCCTCATTTGAGATGTCTGATTTGGGGCATTTGCATCACTATTTGGGCATTCACTTTATGCAAGTTGATGGTGGAATGGCTTTGTGTCAAACGAAATATATTGACACATTATTGCAGCGTTTTGGCCTTCAAGACTCTAAGCCTATTGCCACTCCTATGGAGACAGGTTTACGATTGAGTCTTCATGATGCTGGAGATGCATTTGATGTTGTTCTCTATGAGCAGGCTGTTGGATGCTTGATTTACTTATGCATTACTCGACCAGATATTCAATTTGCTGTCTCACAGATGAGCAGGTTTATGCATTGCCCAGGAGTCACGCATTGGAAGGCGGTTAAGCGCATCTTTCGCTACTTGAGTGGTACTCGGCTACTTGGGTTGTTTTATCCCAAGGGGGGATCACTACCGCCAGATTTGCATGCTTTTTTTGACTCAGATTGGGCTAGTTGCTATGACACTCGTCTGTCCACCAGTGGTTTTTGCTTCATGCTTGGTAGCTCATGTATATCTTGGCTGAGCAAGAAGCAGCCTACTGTGGCCACTTCCAGTTGTGAGGCTGAGTATAGGGAAGCTTTCACAACGACTGTTGAATGTGTGTGGCTCAGACGCCTTATGGCTGATTTGGGTGTTGGCCAGTCTTCTGCCACCACCATCTTCACTGACAGTCAAATCACATTGGCAGTTGCGAGGAACCCTGTGTTCCATGCTCGCACTAAGCACATTGAGGTGCATTATCACTATGTCAGGGAGAGGTTCTCTGCTGGGGAGATCAGCTTGGCATATGTGCCCACGTAGGAGAACATTGCAGAACTTTTCACGAAGGCTCTGCCTAGGGAGAAGTTTGAAGCTTTCCGAAAAGCTTTGGGCTTACTTCCTTTTGTGGAGTGATTTCCACATAGCTTGGCACTTCCTTATACATGAGTGCCAGCTCCTTGTTCACCGCATCACTCCCAGGGGGGATTTGTTGATATATTTAGGTAGTGATGTGTGTGAACACACTAGGACCGCCGGGGCACTTTTTTCCCTCTTTAGGAGGTTTTTTTTCCCTCGGCTTGTATATACGCCTATTGCCCTGATGGGCTACTTATCTTTGTACATTCTCTAGTAATACATTCAGTATTGTGTGTTTTGTGCTCCAAGCTTCTTCTTCTTCCTTGTGCTGTTCGCGTGCTTCCGCAGACGTCTATCTCCAACACTTTTGAGATCTGCTTGAACTTATTATCACCTCCTTCTGGTAAAGCTTGAGCAATGCCTTTAATGATTTGGTAATCTATTTTGTACTTTGTAATTACTCTAGCTTCTTTAGCTATGTGCTCTTTCATAAATTTGGAAATCAAATCATGTTCATCATTAGAATTAAGAAGCACAAATTTGGAAGTATCTTGATCGTTTAATATTTGTTAAATTGCTTCATAAAAAGAAAACTCGATGTGTTTTCAATGATATATTCAATGTTTTCATTAGATAATATAAATCCTTGAACAAATTTTTTATGCAAGAATTACAATTTTGAGGAAGGAAAACACATGGAGAAAATTCTAAATTATTTACATGGGTTTGTGAGATCTCAATTCATTGTTCACCATTGTCTCGCTCAATAGTGGAATCTAACAAAAATTTTCATCATAATGTGCTTCATACTTATGTAGAGGTACACAATTGTTGTATAATTTCTCTAGTGAGCATATAGGAGACTTTCTTAATTGAGATCAGTTTTGTAAATGGTTGGGGCTAAAGGTCATTACTTGAAGTGATTGCAAGTCATCTTTAGATCGAATCTTAGCATATGCAGAGAATTATCCATAACTTTTGTCTCCATTCTAGTCTCATATATGGAAGATTGACCTAAAATATTCTCATATGAAAAATTATGTTGGATGAAGAAGTGAAATATATTATTATTCCCATCTATCATGATAGGGACATTTTGCACAAGCTACTAATAAAGAACTGCAACCATTATCAGTCATTTTCATTCTTCCTCCATGTTTCTTATCAATTGGTCATCCGAATTTGTCGTAAAGATCTTTTGAAATCACATTAACCTCTCACCTTGGGTCAACAAGTATCAAAGCTATCCATGACTTCTTCTCATCTCCTAATTTTATTTTCATCTTAGGTGCTCCCTAACCCGAAAACTCTTGTTGAAATGGATTTTAATTTGATAGTTTCTTCATCAGCCAAGATTAGACCAAGGCAATTCTTGTTAATATTATAAGCCTTAGCTTCATCATCTTCCTGAGACTCATCAAAAGTAAGAGATTCATTCATAGCTTGAGTAGAGGCTGCAATGTCTTGCATCTCAACTTCTTGTAAAAGTGAAAATGTTTTTCTTTTGATTAGCTTGATAAAATTGTCCTTGAACTCAGGCTTAGAAGTTGAAAAGATTTGTTCTAAGGACATTTTAACTTGGACTTTTGGTAGAGTTTCATATAAGATCTCTTTAGAATCAATTTTCTGTTTAATCTTAGAGATTAAAATTGCTTTAGGAGTTCTCCTTGGTTTCATTTTTTCGTTATTGTCACTTTGTTTCTCATTTTCTTTGTCAAGCTTTATGCCAAGTGGTTGTTCATTAGGTTGTTTTGTTAGACTTTTCTCACTTATCATAGGTTTTCTTACCTTTCTTTATTTCTCTTTTTCCTTGTCAAGTAGATTTTGATACATTTCCTTATTCAAAGTGAACTTTCTTAGGTTCTTCACTTGATTGTCTCCTTATAATTCTTCCTCTTGACTTGTTTACTTCTTGTTTCTCATCTCTTTTCCTCTTTTCTTCTAGATTGGCAATATCAGATAGAGAATTGGCTAATAGGTGAATTCCAGGATTTCTTTTGCATGATTTCATCTCTTGCCTTGAGTAGAACTTTAATGAAATAATTTGTATGCTCATTGGTTTGGCCAGATTCTTGATCACAATTATCCATGCTCGACCTTACAACACAGGATGCTAAGTTGGAGGTTGAAAGATCCCCATATAATTTTCTCATACCTCTTTTTCCCCTCCTTGTATTCACTACAAGTGGGTAGTTGACCTTATGACCATTCCCAAGGTATAGATAAAATGAGATATCATCGCTCAATAAGACCATCGATCATTTGAAACTTCATTCTTGTAGGACTCAGGGCTAGTTCCCTCCACTCCATCCATAAGCATGTGGTAGCTAAAACAACGTGTGCCTAAATCCAAGATTTCTCTACTAGAGTAGGCCTTATAGGTTATGGGAAGATAACTATTACCTTCTTTACCCTCACTCATGTCTCCTACTTTATCGATGGGGATCTCTAATAAATTCCTTTTAGGTCTTGTTTAAAAGCAGGTGGATTCAAGTTCTAGAACTTTCTTTGCCACATGTTTCTATAGCTCAAGTTTGATCTTCAAGAGCTCCTCTAAAGTGAGGTGACACTACACTTTAGGGTCCTTTAGTAGATCAATGTTCTTACTTAGAATGAAATCTTTGTTTCTTGTTAACATTGTTGGTGCTCTCATTTGAAGTGATCTGGATTCCCAAGCTCTTCAGAATTGTGGTAATTTGCTCAAGGAATTCAATATAAGTTCTGTTGAGTTAGGAATATAAGCTTCTTTTGAGTGAAAACTTCCTTTCTTACTTCAAATTTTAATGAGCCTTATGTGGTGTTGAAGCCTCTGGCTTATCCATCATTTGCTCTAATCATTCTAATAATCCTTGGAAATGCAGTTTTGGCTTAGTGGAATTTGAGAGATTGAAAATTTGACTGCCCTCAAACATAGCCTAAGCTAGTTCCACCATCTTAATACAAAGTTTGGTTCTCCCAATATCTAAATCCATTGTTGGATAACTCTTTTCTAGGTTAGACACATTTGGCCCTACTTGAAGACATGCCTCATATTCCATGAACATCATATTCAACTTCTTTGGGGTAGGATGTGCTAACATTGATCCTACTTATGGGATGTAAGAAACAGATGGAGGTATGGGATGGTGAGATGCGTGGTGGACTTTAGTTTGTGGGACTTTGAGATGAAATTTCCAAGATTTTCCCCTTGGTTTTCAAGTGCATTTTCTCTACACAAAGAAAACGAAGAAGCCAACACAAATAGAGAAGTAAAAAATGAGAAAAAAACTTACAATCAAGAAGGAACAATTCTAGCATATCCTAATCCTGAATATTTTGATATGATGTTAAAAGCTTATAAGTCAAAATTGATGATAGGACCAAGCCCTAACAAGAGGAAAAGTGTTATCCGAGGGAGACCTGGAAAATGAGAAACTTGTGATGTGCAAGAGGTTAATTGAAGTTCCTCAAGCTTTGGTAGGAAAACCACCAAGCCCCATTCTTGCTACTCATATTCTAGAGGTTGAGTTCCAAGAATGCCTTTAAAACAAGTGTCAACCACAAAAAAGGAGAAGGAGACCTATACAAGAACAATCTTCATGTATGAACAATACAAGACAACCATGAGAATGATTTAGATTCCATGGTGGCTAAATTGAATGAGAATTGGTTTCAAGAATTCTAGGAAAAAGTGGAAAAGCCTAAATGGAACAAATAAAGTAAAGCTTGACCTCCATTTATGAAGATTGAATTAGGAAGAAATCTGAATTCATGGGAACATTCTTCTATGTTGAAGATCAACATGAGCCTAAATATATCAGAACATGATGCAATTAGCATAAGGGCTTTGCCAAACTATAGTGGAGAATATGAGAAAATCTCTTATTATTGTTACAATCCTACCATGAGACTCAAATGACAAATAACTAGTGATGAAAACTCACAAAACATGGAAGAACTCAGGAAGGAAAAAGTTTGTTGCACATTGACCCTTGATGAGCATCAAAAACCTAAACCCCAACTCTAGCAGCAACTAGCAGATCATTTAAAGGGCACCAAGCTACAAAAGAGGAACCCAATTTTTCTCAAGGCCAACCAATAGCCAAAGACCCTATAGACAAAGTAGGAGATTGTAGTAATGGCGATAAGGCAAACACTTGTGTCTAGTCACCTTCAATAGATACATGAAAAAGGTTGTCATTGGTACTAGGTTAGAATTTGGGATGTAATATGGTTGTCCACGATACCTATAATAGATGGAAGGATTACTTTATTCAATTCCCAATGCAATGTCTCATAGTCATTTAGGAACCTTCCATAAGGTTAATAACAAGTTTTTATTGGTAGGAACATTAAGCTTAACACTTAAAAAGAGAGAATGACTTACTTCCCAATTCAAAAACATCATATCTCATTTCAAACCACATGCCATCTATATCATGTTTCAACACACATGCTAGCTACATGTCCTATATCACATGTGTTAGCTGTCAGACACCTGTTTTTTATATCTCTAAAACGACTCGCAAAAGAGGCAGAGACACTAAACGAAACTCTTCATTCAATTAATACCGTTCGCTCCTATGTGTGCAAAAAGTAGAGATGAAGTTAGAGAAAGGCACCGGACATGCTAGGCTATCTGTGTTCTACTGCATTGGGGTAGTTCGCTTCCCTATATTATTGTGTATTGAAGTAATTGAAGTGCTATGTACTGTCTTATTAAGTAATTCTATCAGATATTCAATAAAGTTATTTGTTATAATAGTTAAGTTATTCGGTAAAGATATAGTTTCTCAGTTTGTTGGGTGTAAATTGGTGACATTAGCACAGTAGATTGTTGTTATTGTGTTGATAATTCAATAAGTAAATTCACTAAAGTAGTTTGGAAAAAAAACAAGAATCTAGTATCACTCAATTCTCCCACCCCAAGGACCCTATCAACCTTATCCTGCTCCTTAACCTGACTAGATAACAAAGATTAACACTGTCGATCCTACTGGGGAGTGGTTACTGTCAACTACATGTTGGTAATGTGCTCCGATGAGAGTTATTCGGAGTATCAAAGTGATAAACACCCTATTCAAGTAAATAGTGCATTAGGAACTCTGTAACACAAAGATAGTGAAGGTGCAACTTTAGAAGGAAAGAGTGCCGCAAGTGGAAGTGTGACGCCACCATATTATTTCTTCATTCAAGATCTGCAAGAAACGTCGGTGAATTCTTTGGTGACATCCGATGAATTTCCACTATCTAGTAGCAACTCAAGTTTTGGTGAAAGTTCGGGCTCCAACAAGAGTCTAGTGGTCGATAGTGTTTTGGGAGCTGTCAATGATACAATTTCAAACGAAAAGATGAAACATATGCAGTCTACACAGATCGAACATAGCCTAGAAGTTGTGGTAGATATTTTGAAAATGACAGAAGAGTGGATCCTGAAGTTAGTGATTACGAGAGAAGGTTGGAGAACACCAATTGAACAACTTCTTGCACAATTCCCATTATTCTAGAGCATTAGGAAATTGCCCTAGATAGAAGATGAAGAGCCTATTCAACCCCTTAATCTAGAACTTCTATAAGGCTTACCTATCACTATTGATCAAGTATCACACAACCTCTGAGTCGAACGAGGTAGTAGATGCCTGTGAATACTTCAGTCCAAAGGTAATGGCAAATTAACAGGGTGATCAATAGAATAGGTAATAGGGAGGACAAAGGAGGCAATTTCATCAATATCACTAGATTGATTTGCCACCCCAAAGACCTTGTCAACCTTGTCTTGCTCCTTAGTTGGACTGGATAACAGAGGTTAACACATGTTGCCACACATCAGATCTAGATTATCTTCGAAATGGTGTTTCAGGACATATAACCTAGATTTAGAATGTGGTATATCGCATTTCAGCACACATGCCATCTAGGGGGAGATGTGTTTTATGATGTGAGAAGGATTTAGTTCTCGATTTGAGAACATCATATCGTGTATTCTAATAGGCACATTAGGGTGAGAAACGGCCGAAAAGGGGCTGTTTGCTAATGAGAGATTAAGGAAATTGACAAATAGAGTCTTTCCACGTGTACAAGAATATAACATTGCTGTCTCTTTTAACCGTATGAAGAAATTCTTTTTTTAATACAATATTCTTTTAAAGTGCCGCTAAAGTGATAAAGAGTCTCGTATTTCGTGTACAATTTTTCGGTTTGATGTAATAAAAGATATTTCGGCACACTACACAAAGCATATTCTCAAATTTCCAAGAAGGAATTGATTTTTGAAGATACGAAATATTTTTGAGTTCACAAAATTTTCATGATCATTCAGCGATAGGGTTTACATCAAATCAAAAGTTTCCACGTGTACAAAGCCTTTTTCTCTATAAATACTGTCAAAATTTGTGAACGTCGGTTTCTCGCTTTGAACATTCTTCTTCTTCTAAGTTCAAATGGCTTTGTGAAAGTAAATGAATGGATAACTATGCTTCCTAGCTGCAGAGGTGCCTATAAAGTTAAGCATGCCAAAAGAGACAACACAAGAAACCACTGGAAGGGACGTATTCTTAGTTTCAAATTGAAGAGATGTGGTTGGTTTGCACGAGTACAACATGTGTACACCACAAAGGATCTTGTTCTAGAAAATCATCTGCACTTCCCTTCGTACTGTAAGTGAAGTTTTACAATGCTCTTCTATCATTCGAGTTGTTTTTGTATAATAAAACATATGTTTTTGTACTACAGATATCTTTCCTTCCAATATTGTGGAATGGCAACCTGTTGAATGTTTAACAGGAACATTCAGAGTTCTTCATAAGGAATATGCAGAACTCATGTATGAAGACAAATCTGTTCAATTTTTCAATAGCATAGAGTTATTTGTCCATTATGCAGATTATCAAGTGCCATCAGGAAGGATTTCTTATGGAAATCTTGTTCATGTACCTGGTCCTTGCATCTCTTCATTAGATTGGGATGCTCCTGATCATTCAATAGTTTGAAGTTTTCTATGCAAAATTAAATTTGACATCCAAAAGGCAATGTCAGCAGGCGGAATTTCGAGAAGGATAAAGATTCAATGGTTTTTGCCTATTCATGTCTTTGTAGCATGCTTTAAAAACATGTTATTACAGAAAACAAAAACAATGTGGTTGAATAGGAGAGTCTCTATTTCAGAGATTGATGATGTTTTAGGTAGGGAATGGGATAGCAAAGAAGTTCAAAAGCTAGGTGACATTATTTTATGTAAAGTTAGTCCCACTTCTCTTTCAATCTCATATCAGATATGTCGACAATCTCTGGTTCTAGGATATGACTATAGAAGGTGGAAAAAAAAGCTTGGACTTTGGATAGCCTTGGACTCAGAGGAGAGTTGTCCAGAATTTGAGTTAGAACTATTGATTCATCCAGATTTTCAATCAAGGAAAATAATTGTGAGTGCAAATTGGAATCTCAAAAATGTAAGGGAGCTCCTCGAATACCTTGATGAGGTATCATCACAGTGTAGATTCTCAATTGATGATGCAATAGGTAACATTAGATCAGAGAAATCATTATCTTGCATAAGTTGCTTGCCACCAAGGGTGATTAAGTTTCAACCCTTAAGATTGTAACAAGTTAACCCTGACATTCTTACATAATGTATCTTCCTCTAGTAGAAGCTTCTATTGATACTTCCATTGAATTTTCTTTACAGGATGGTGACAAAGAATGTGTGTTAAATTATGAATTTTAAATGTCTATATTCATATTTGCATTTTTTAATTTACTTTCAGGATTTTGATTAGGTTAAATTATGAATTTTAAATGTCTATATTCATATTTGCATTTTTTAATTTACTTTCAAGATTTTGATTAGGTTCTTATTGTACAATGATAAGAATATAAACCAAGACATTCTTAGATATTTTTTAGGTCCTTTGTTTCATATTTCCATTGATTTTTATTTGCAGGAGTGAATTGATGACTTCAATTATTGCCCTTCATCTAAACTCATATTGGCCTTTTTTTGTTTAATCTTAACATTCTGATAAGGTTCCAACTAAGAAATAATTATACAGGAACTTGCATAAGTTAAATCTAGATGAACAAGAGATCTAGAATTCAATATCTAATTTCAATTTAATTATTATAGTCTATCAAAGGTGCACATTAGTCTCAATTAAATAATTTCATTCTATCCATCTTTTCTGTCCTCAAGTAATGCAAGAAAAAATATCATGGTACACATAACAAGTAATATAAGACAGGGTGGAGAACCTAGTGCAAATTCCAATCCAAGGTTTGATATTTCAAAATATGAAGAGCATGACTTAAGGCATAAAACAGAGGAGATGATATTAGAGAAGATGACCGATGCAAGCGGCTAGTGCAATCTGAACTACCGCGAGAGACTTCAACAAGTGACCTTGCATCAATCCTATGTTGAAATGGATAATACAACCAATGCAAGCGATAGGGGCAATCCAAAATTATCTGATTCCCCGTATCGCTTGTATCAGTCGTGTCCTCTTAATTCTTTATATTCTTCTGTATCTTCTCCAATTTAAACTTTCCAATAGGAATCAAGTAAGAAACCCACAATGCAGTCATATTTGTGACATGACCAAATTTACTTGGACCATGCAATGAACTTTTGTTTAACTCTCAAGAGGTTCAATACAACTGTATATTTCTCAAGGCATATAAATATTATAAAGGCAAATAAATATGGTTACAATGACCATCTTCCAGATGAAGATTGGCATAAGTACATACAATTTGTACATAAATAAATCTTCCAACCTATGTTCGTTTTACAATAGATTTCAATCTTAGACTAAAAAATGATTCAACCCTTTCTATCCTTTTTGGAGCCCTCTTTTCTCTATTGCTTGTGTCCTTTTTTGGAGCTTTCAAGTTGACTCTTTTTCTTGGTCCCATGCTTTAATGGTGAGTGAAGAGGAAGCCCTTTCTTTTTTTCTTCAGACTTTTTTTTTATCAGGTGGAGGGGGTGGAGGTGAGTCTGGATCATAGGGGCAGATTGTATGTTTCATGATGCTATTTATTGCTCTCTCTTTGATCAATATGATGCATGCATCTAGGTAGTCTGATAAATTCAATTCAGGACTGTAAAACCTTCTTTCCAAGAATCTTACAACATTTGCAATCACTCTCCAACCACATGGTGTTGCGTCTCCGCAATGGCACATGAATTTGTATGTATCCAAATTGCTTTTGTTCATTCAATTTAGCAATTCGAGGAAAATTCTGATCAATATGCATCTTGAGAAGCTTTGCAACACTACATTCTAAAGTTAAAATCAGAATGGATGGCATGGCTCTTAAATAGAGAACAACAAAATGTATAGCAACTTACACTTTGCAATTCCCATGTTGTGATTGAAGAGAATTGAGGAAAAGATCTTGATATGCATTGAAGTCAGCAATAATTAGACTCCAATGGCCCCTGTCAATGAGTTGCATGTAAATATACTTTCTTAAATGAAACAAATATTTTTCCAAAATGAAGATGAATACTTACTTTTCAATATATGGGTAGACAACATATTCTACCTCTTCTGTAAAATTTTGTAGAAAGGACTTGGCATCTCCATGTTTATGCAAAAAACATTGTGTCACTAGAGGATCTATAATAAATACTTTTCTTTGAACCGCTTCCTCACATTGTTGAAGAAGAACCCTACAAATCAAGAAATAAAAATTCAGTTAAGGAACTGGAAAATTAAGCAATACAAGAGCACTTTATGGCCTCTAGATATACCGGAGTGAAATGTTGACCACACTATCTAATATTTCAACATGAAACTCCCTCAACATTTTGTTGTCTTCAGGTCTAATGTCAAGAAACCATTCTTTCTGCCATGGCATTGCAACATTAACTATTATCTGCCCATCTCCTTTCTTAAGGAGCTCTTTATTTACTTTCTGTAACTTTTAAATCTAGTTTAGGATGACACTTTCCTCTGTAAATAATCCCTGCTTTCCTCACTATTTATTGTAGTTCTAGTTTCATGATCATGAGTGACCTGAGGGTTGATCTTTTCAATGACAACTGTTGTTTTGGGTGCTCGGGCTGGAGGTATATTTAAAATATCGAAGAACTTTTTATCACGGTGATCAATAGGAACCAGAGATTTATCAAATTTATATCTTATTCTTGAAACAATAACATAATCCTTCGCCATTAGTGTTACCCTATGAGAATGAGTGTTGCGAACATTTGTTTTATGTAGGGTACAAGTTTCAAATTATGTAAATACTTTTGGGAAGTCTTCAAATACTTCAAGAAGGCTCATATTATTCATAAAATGTAGCCAAAATACCACGTGAGTTCTAGAACATGGTGAATCAAATTAGTGAGTCACAAGGGAGCTGCAGTGGTGTCCTAATGGAAGGTCGATGTGGCTAGTTCTCAAAGTCCATCAATACTTTGCTTATTTGAGCACTTGAGTCATGTAATACCTCCATCCAAGTGTCTACCACGAATTTAGATGTATTAGGAAGGTTTTAGATTAGTTTCCCATGCTATAAAAAGAGGAGAAAAGTCG
Organism: Ceratopteris richardii; assembly: GCA_020310875.1. NCBI lineage: Eukaryota > Viridiplantae > Streptophyta > Polypodiopsida > Polypodiales > Pteridaceae > Ceratopteris > Ceratopteris richardii. The sequence goes on from CM035414.1 coordinate 79,793,374, forward strand.
TGATCTTGTGGGATGTCCAAGAGAGTCATATGTGTATCTCTATGCTGCTGTATTTTTGTATGTAGAGATTGCAGAGCTTGTATCTCCCTTATTATATATCCAAATTACATGTTTGATAGCTCATTTGAAAGATCTTTCTGTCTAATGTTTTCTTGTAAATTTTCATAATCATTGGATTTGTGAGCTGAGAGCAATACTGTCTGCAAGTATTGTGTGTTCTCTGGTTTTACCCCCTGCTAAAGGTCTCCATTAAACCTCAAACTTGCAGAGGTCATATCTCCTTGTGTATGTATCCAAATCATGTGTTCCTTGGCTTGTTAGAAAGCGCTTAAAGTCTACATGTGTTCTGAAAATAAGATTCATCCGGAGTTGTGAGTTAAGTGCACTAGTCTCTGCAAGTGATGTGTGTCCTCGGGTTCATCTCTGTTTCAAGGTCTCCATTAGAGCTGCATATTGCAGAGGTCATAGCTCATTGTGTATTTACCCATTTGAGGTATTCTATAGCTTGTTGGAAAGCGCTTAGAGTCTAGTTTATGTGTGTGAAACAGTTTTGGAAAATTCTAAGTGTGTAAAGAGCAGTTTGCTCTGCAAGAAAACTGGTCTGTGCATACAAGTTTGTAAAAACATCAACTAGGTCCTGTTGGGTTTCACCTACTTCTAGCTGTACTTTGGAGATCAATAAACTCCAACATTGGTATCAGAGCAAGTACTTGGAGGCTTGGAGAAGGTTATCATACCTTGATGAAGAATTTGAAGCTATCAAAGAAGCACTTCATCATCAACACTACACAAAGGTAGAAGGAGATAACAAGGAAGCATCTCAAGCAACATCCAAGCAAAGAAAGGTGCATAAACTTTATAACAAAGGTAAATCTCGTACTTATTCTTATCACACATATGCAAAAGGAGGGTTAAAGGAGGAAGTTTAGTATTTACACAATGGGAGATCAACATGCACAAATAGAGAAGCTTGATAAGAACAACTATCAAGCATGGCGATTTAGAATCACAGCATACTTGCAAGGTAGAGGCTTGTATGGTTTGATTGACGGCACAGATATCAAACCCACATTACCAGAGGACCCAAATCAGCAACAGTTGAGGGAGTTTAGACTTTGGAATGAGAGAGACAAAAGGGTTATATTCATTTTATCACAGAATATTCAAGATTCTATGGTAGGACACATACAAGATCTAGACACAAGTAGAGATGTTTGGCTTGCATTGGAAAGGTTGTATGCTACAGGTACAAGAGCAAGGAAGATTCAACTCAAAAATGAGTTGAATAACATAAAGAAAGATACAAGGACATCGGTCAATGATTACATATTGGAAGTTAAAGAGATTGCAAATCAACTAGGATCAATTCAAGCTCATGTGGAGGACGACGACTTGGTTGCACATACTCTCAACGGACTCAAAGATGATGAGAGATGGAAACCCTTCATTACTTCAGTTTATGTCAGAGGAGAATTACCAGATTTTGATCAACTTATTGCCCTCATGGTCACGAAGGAGATGAATCTAAATGGTTCTACTTCAAATCAAAAAGGATCTCAAGGACAAGCTCTTTATGTAGGATCATCAAGAGGTGGAAACAGAGGTAGAAGAGGTTCAAATAGAGGTCGAGGAAGAAGGAGCGATGATCAAGGGACTTCAAGTGGCTTCTTCAACACAAGAGGAAGAGGAAGATCAAGTGCTAGAGGTACGAGAGGCTACTACAACTACAATCAAAGACAAAGGAGTGAAGATAAGAACAAATGCTATATATGTGGAAGGTATGGACACTATGCCAAAGATTGTTATCAAAATGAAAATAATCAAGGTCGTAATCGAAGAGGAGGCTATTCAAGAAGAGGTAAACAACAAGGAAATTATGCAGTTGAAGGTAAAAGTGATGATTATGATTCTCTTCTTATGATGAATGTAGAAACTAAGATGAATTGCAATAGCGATGTATGGTATGTAGATTGTGGTTGTTCTAATCACATGTCTCATGATGCTTCATGGTTTTCTAATATGCATAATCCTTCATGTAAAGGTCATGTTGAAACAGGAGATGATACAACACATAAGATTATGCAAGTTGGAGATGTCGTTATGCAGGATAAGAGCAAGACAAATTGTTTGAAGGATGTACTTTATGTGCCAACGATCACTAAGAATTTGATGTATGTGTTTGCATAATTATTTTTGGGCTGAAGCTGTTAGCACGTGTTTACATTATGAATAGAGTTCCGACTACTGGAGTTCATCATTTCACACCATATGAGGTACATAGCATGGAAGGAAACCAAGTGTAAGTCATTTGAAAGTATCTGGTTGTGTATGTTATGTACATGTACCTAGTGAGGTGAGATCTAAACTTGATGCGAAATCAGAAAAATGTATATTTATTGGTTATGCAGATACTCAAAGAGGATATAGATGCTATAATCCTCATACCAATAAGGTTATTGTGTGAAGAGATGTAAAATTTGATGAATCACTTTCATGGTATGCAGATAAGAATTGTTTGCAGGTCATGGATGAAAATGAAGAAGGTGTGGTTGAAGGAGATGAATGCATAATTCAGCCATCAGGAAGTTTAAATGATGAAAGGAGTGGTTTGGATGAAGAAAGAGGATCACCTTTCAATGGAAGATTAAGGCAAGAGTCACTTCCAAGTGTTAATAGTAAAGGTAAACTCAAACTTGTTGAAGTTAATGATGAAGGAGAGGAAATTAGTGATGTATGTGAGTATGGAGAATCATCAAAGGTTCCTAATAAGAAAGGAAGAGCATCTACATTGGAGGTAAGAAGAACTTCAAGAGTGAGTAAGCAACCTCAAAGGTATACTTATGAATCTTTCATGAATACTCATTATAAAAATGAGAGAAGAAATGGAAGCACTACAGGATAATAAGACTTGGAATTTAGTTCCAAAGACACCAAAGCAAAAGGTAATTGGATGCAAATGGATTTTTAAGATTAAAAGAAATAGTGATGGTAGTGTGTCAAGATATAAGGCTAGACTTGTAGCAAAAGGATATAATCAAACTCAAGGTGTGGACTATGAGGAAACATTTAGTCCAGTAGCAAACATGGCAACGGTAAGAACTTTGTTGGCTTTAGCTGCAAGTAAAAGGTGGAATATATATCAACTCGATATAAAGAATGCCTTTCTTAATGGTGAGTTAAATGAAGAAGTGTATATGTCACAACTAGATGGTTATGTGGATGCAAAATGTCCTAATCATGTATGCAGGTTAAAGAAGGCATTGTATGGTCTTAAGCAGGCGCCAAGGGCATGGAATGCAAGGTTAGTAAAGTATCTTATGCTACAAGGATACACAGCGAGTCATGCTGATCCTTCACTTTATGTAAAACATGTAGATGACATGTGTGTCTATGTATGCATTTATGTGGATGACTTGTTGATTACAGGGAATGATGCAAAAGCAATTGATGAGATAAAAGGTAATTTGGGAAAGGAATTTAAAATTTCAGATCTTGGTTTGCTTAGATACTTTCTTGGGATTGAAATTGTGTATAGCGATGAAGGTATGTGGTTGATATAGAGAAAGTATATATGTGATATGCTGAAAAGGTTTGGTATGCAGGAATGTAAATTTGTTTCTGCTCCAATGGAATGTAATGTAAAGCTGAGTGCAAAGGAAGGTGATGAGTTGCATGATATGAATGTATATATATCCATGGTAGGATCTTTGATTTATGCAACAAAAACTAGACCTGATATATGCTATGCAGTGGGAGTATTGTCACAGTTTATGCATGAACCTAGAGTACCTCATATGCATGCAGCAAAAAGAGTGCTTAGGTATTTGAAAGGTACCATGAACGAAGGATTATTTTATCGTCATGATGCTGATCTAACTCTTAAAGTCTTTAGTGATGCAGATTGAGCTGGAAGCAAAGATGACAGAAGATCCACAAGTGGATATGTGGTAATAGCAGGAAACAAGACATTAACATGGAGTTCAAAGAAACAACCTACAGTTGCTTTATCTTCTACAGAGGCTGAGTATAGAGGTTTAGCATTGGCTACTACTGAGGTTATGCGGTTTAAAAAGTTGTTTCATGACTTGAATGTGCAGGTTGATGTACCACTGATATATGGGGATAACTTGAGCAGCATTCATATGACCTCAAATCCTATTTTTCATGTTAGAACAAAGCATATAGAGGTTCACTATCATTATGTTCGAGAGAAGGCCATAAACAATGAAGTACAGGTTTCTTTTGTGGGAACAAAGGATCAAGTTGCAGATATCTTCACCAAATCCTTGGATGGACCAAAGCTTCAAAGATTCAACTATATTCTTGGCATGAAGGAAATACCCTTTGAAACTTGAGGGGGAGAATGTTGCGAACATTTGTTTTATGTAGGGTACAAGTTTCAAATTATGTAAATACTTTTGGGAAGTCCTCAAATACTTCAAGAAGGCTCATATTAATCATAAAATGTAGCAAAAATACCACGTGAGTTCTAGAACATGGTGAGTCAAATTAGTGAGTCACAAGGGAGCTACAGTGGTGTCCTAGTGGAAGGTCGATGTGGCTAGTTCTCAAAGTCCATCAATACTTTTCTTATTTGAGCACTTGAGTCATGTAATACCTCCATCCAAGTGTCTACCACGAATTGTATTAGGAAGGTTTTAGATTAGTTTCCCATGCTATAAAAAGAGGAGAAAAGTCGTGATCTTGTGGGATTTCCAAGAGAGTCATATGTGTATCTCTATGCTGCTGTAGTTTTGTATGCAGAGATTGCAGAGCTTGTATCTCCCTCATTATATATGCAAATTACATGTTTGATAGCTCATTTGAAATCTCTTACTGTCTACTTTCTTCCTATAAAGTTTCATAATCATTGGATTTGGGAGCTGAGAGCAATACGCTCTGCAAGTAGTGTGTGTTCTCTGGTTTTACCCCCTGCTGAAGGTCTCCATTAAACCTCAAACGTGTAGAGGTCATATCTCCTTGTGTATGTATCCAAATCATGTGTTCTTTGGCTTGTTAGAAAGCTCTCAAAGTCTACATGTTTTCTAGAAAGTTTAAGATTCATTGGAGTTGTAAGTTAAGAGCAGTAGTCTCTGCAAGTGATGTGTGTCCTCGGGTTCATCTCTGTTTCAAGGTCTCCATTAGAGCTGCATATTGCAGAGGCCATAGCTCATTGTGTATTTACCCATTTGAGGTGTTATATATCTTGTTGGAAAGCTCTTAGAGTCTAGTTTATGTGTGTGAAACAATTTTGGAAAATTCTAAGTGAGTAAAGAGCAGTTTGCTCTGCAAGAAAACTGGTTTGTGCATATAAGTTTGTAAAAAAGTCAACTAGGTCCTGTTGGGTTTCACCTACTTCTAGCTGTACTTTGGAGATCAATAAACTCCAACAATGAGCAGCACATAAATAGGCATCATTCATAAAATCAATAGCAAAGTCCTCTGCAGCTTCTTGCAGGCATAGCACTGCTTGAGTTTGCCACCTCACATAAATAAAGGATGAGGTCTTCATCAAAGAACAGAGGTTGACTGTGATCTGCTTGACAGCTCTCATAAATGGAAGTCTAGGGATCAACAATCCCATAGACTTTTGAGCTCTTCTAATTTCCGTCAAGGACTTTACATGGTACTTGACCCTTTTCTTTGAAGGCTTGTCTGATACATTGCCTTGAACCTTCTAGGGATTTTGCTCCTGGACATTTTGCTCCTGGGCATTTTGTTCTTGGGCATTTTGGTCTTGACCCTCAGGGTACAATGTCCTTGCTGTCTTTTTGGTCATAGCCATACTCTGCACAAAATGAGAGTCTTTAGGCAAGGAATTAGGAAGGAAAGGAAATGCCCGATACACGACCGATCCAAGCGATAAGAGTCATTCGAAAATGCCCGGATGTCCCTTATCACTTGCATGAGCCGTCCTTGAATTCATCATCAAATATCAATCAATACTAGTTCAAATATATCTTACAATGCAAAATACTCAAGTATCACTAAGAAAAACATAATTTGCAAGCTATGATCAATGACTCTTTCCACTGTCAGAGACACGACCGATCCAAGCGATAAGAGTCATCTGGAAATGCTCGGATGTCCCTTATCGCTTGCATTGGTCGTCCCTGAATTCATCATCAAATATCAATAAATACAAGTTCAAATATAGCTTACAATGCATAATACTCAAGCATCACTAAGAAAAACATAATTTGCAAGCTATGATTAAGGACTCGATGCCATTTAAGAAACATGACCGATCCAAGCGATTAGGGTTATCCAAAAATCTCAGATGTACCCTGATCGCTTGGATCGGTTGTGTTTATATTACCTAACGCAGAGAGCGCTCTCTATAGAAATTGTGAAGAAGGGGCTTAAAAACTTGGTGGCAATGGAGCCTCGACACTTGGAAAGTGTTGACAAAAAAAAAAGAAAGAAATGAATAGGGAAGCTTAAATAGGTCCCAGAACTGAGTTGACCGTTGGTGCCATGTGGCAAGCCATGATTGGTCCATGTCATATAGCTGTTGCAAATTCCAACGTCTTTTGCCATGTGGCATGATTTGATTGGTCCATGTCATCTATCTGTTGAATCAACCAACGTACCTTTGCCACATGGCACTCACTGATTGGCCCACATCATTCGACTGTTACTTCCTCCCTCCTCTCCTATAAATAGCAACTTCCTTCACAAATTCAAATTTTGAACCTTCAAAGAATTTGTCTCATTTACATGCGTATTTTTCTTTCATCCCCGACACGATCGATACAAGCGATTTTCCCCGTTTGACCTACGTTCACTCGCTTAAGTCGCTTGCATCGGTTGTGTTCTCCTCATAGACATACAAGAGAAGTTGCAGCTAAGATGGAGGGAATGAATGAGATCCTTAGTGTCTCTCCATCAGAGAAACTTCTTGATTTCATGGTTCAAGAGGGGTTAACTGTAGACGATGCAATGACGATATTCAACCCCAAAATTGATTTTGAAAAACTCCTAGAGAAATCAGAAAGTGTTCTTAAGGATGAGTGGGAGATTTTCTTGGGGTTGATCAATGGAAAGATCCTTTCTATTTCTTAGAAATCCTATGTCCATCCGCACATCTTTGGGAAGGATCCAATAGATAGGGAAAAAATCACAAGAAAATGCAAAAGGATATCCCCTTTGCCAGGGAAGCTTGATATATGCCCAGAGCATGAAAAGGACTGCTGCTTGCTCCCCTTAAACATTGCTTTCTTGATATGGCTTGATCACATCTCAATTGAAAAGGAGGAAAATGTCATGTTGAAGACGAGCCTTTCTTAGAGCTGACACTTGAGGGAAGCTCAAAAACTATGAAAGGTGTCATGGAGAATGTTGAGGAGATCAATCTCCAAGCAGAAGAAGAGCAAGTCAAAGGTTTTGATGTGGCCACTTTTAAATCAGAGACTGCAATAAGGGAGCCAACTAAAGAAGTTCAAGTGTCTGAGAAGTCCCTACTTCTCCCAAATCTACCTTTTTACTTTATCTCTAAAAAAGAGTTTATACCTCTATTTTACATTCAGGAACTTTTCAATCTATAGGAGGACTATTGCCTTGCAGCTATAGGTGAGTCAGAAGAAGTTGCAAGGAGATTCATCAATAAGAAAGGAGAAAGAAAAGAAGAATTTTTGCGTCTTGATTTGGATTTGTCTAATGAAGAATTCAAAGATTCATCACAAGCTCTTTCAAAATGCTTTGAGAAAGCTATCTCAGAGAAGCCAACACTTGCTGATGAAGATTTTGATGAGCATCAGAAGCAACTTGGAATATACTCGTTTGGGTGTGGCTATTCACTCTTGGATGTTGCTGATGACAAAGGAACAATTTGTATTGACTCAAAAGAGCTCATCGAGGAGGAAGATAAGGTCAAGGTATGTTGTTTAATATATTCTTATGAATTTAAGGTTTTGTCCAAGATCTCCATTTTTAGTGAGAAATCGACCACGACCGATGCAAGCGATAAGGCCCATCAGATATTTTCCATTGGGCCTTATCGCTTGCATCAGTCGTGTTTGGACTTGAAGAGGAAGATGAGGTCAATCTATGTAGTAAAATATATTCTCATGATTTTTAGGCTAAGGAGATGAGATGCGACCATCGGTTTTCTCCAAGATCTCCATTTAGACTGTGAGAAATCGATCATGACCGATGCAAGCGATAAGGCCCATCGGATATTTTCCGTTGGGCCTTATCGCTTGCATCAGCCGTGTTTGGATTTGAGGAAGATGACGTCAAGGTATACAGTTAATTATATTCTCAAGTATTTTAGGCTAAGGATATGAGATGGGACCGATGCAACATCTCTAGCTTGTATCGGATTTGTCCAAGATCTCCATTACAAGTGTCAGAAATCGATCACGATCGATGCAAGCGATAAGGTCCATCGGATATTTTCTGTTGGGCCTTATCGCTTGTATCAGTCATGTCTAGGAGTTGCATGCAACATTGATAATAGATATCTGGCTTTGTAAGAATTCACCTCATTCAGCAAATATAACATGTTTCTAGGTAGTTTGCAAAGAGATATTGATGATGACCAATGCAAGCGATAACGACCGTTTGAATTTCTCTAAAGACCCTAATCGCATGCATCTGTCGTGTCTCTTGCTTTATGTCTAATTGTTTCAAGTTACTTTTCATGACTCCTAAAGTGTGCTTGCACTTCATCTGACCTTGTTTTTCATTCTTACCACAGTAAACTATATTGGATGAAGACAATTACCTTGACAGGGGCAAGGGAACAAGAAAAGCCATAGAAGAGAAAGGAAAAGCAAAGGTGGATATACATTCTATTATCCACTATCTTCCAAACTTGAACCCAGACATTGTTTGTGTTATTCACAAGCACTATAGTGAGGAGCCAGACTTTGCATTATTCTCCTTGAGGACTCTATCAAAATACATGGGTTTTACTCCAATACCCTTTAATGCTTTCGGAGTTTCGCTGCTTGAAAGAGTAGCTGCATTCAGAATTTTTGGATATGCCCCAAGTCTCAATGCTTCAAGGGCAGGGTACTTTCTTTGTTATTCAAGCTATGCAATGGCTACAGGGGTGTTAGATTTAAAAAGCATTGCTCGATACAAGAGAAAAGAGTTCCTCAGATATAGAGGTGATTTTCCAGAGCCAAGCTCTTTAAAGAGGCTCAAGGAATGACTTCATTTTCTCAAGTTCTATTTCTCAACAAATGTACATATACAGAAATTGCCCAATGTGATATAAGACATTGCAAATTTTTTTGGTGTAACTGATCCATGGCCTAATATTAATTGTTATTGATCCATGATTTGTTCTATGGTCAAAGTCATCTGATGGTAATAGACATATTTCTTTTGAAAGAGTAATACATCATGAAATGTACATACATGACATCTTTATTTCTCAAAGAAATAAAAGACATTGCAAATATTAAAGCTCTGTTTGAAATGTAGTCTTTTTCATTTTGTGATATTGATACATGATGATTTTGTCTGGTGATAGTCATATTCTTTTGATTATATTTGGCATGAGGTCCTTTGTAATTGTCTTCTAAAGAACTAATCAAAAAGCTCTCTGAAGGCATTGCTCTTTGTTACTCCTCCTCCTTTCCGTGTACACCTAAAGAAGCTTGTCCTTGCTTGATAATGAGATTTTTCCATCTCTAGATCAGAGATATTGTTTTAACGTATTATGTAACCTTCATAAAACTACGTAATGGAACATTTCTTTTCTTGTTTGCTCAAAATAAATTAGTGCGACCAAGTCTAGAAATGATGTTCATATCTTGAAGCTGAATCCTTTGTCGACGAAAGATGGAGGGAAGGAACAAAAATAGATCATTTCAAAGGAAATGACTTTTCTTATGAAAATTGTTTGAGAGTGTGACTTGGCAGATAGTTACACGCAGACATGAATGGGTCCCTTGTAAGTTGTGCCCTATATTATAATATTGTACACCATTTTTTAATGAATTATGGCATTAATCTCACTACTTCTAGTACCGTAGGAATGTCAAAGAAATATCTTATTGCTTTGCAATTCTTACCAAAACCTTAAGAAAACTTAGAAAAACCTAAAGCCAAGATCCAACAAGCTAGTAATAGGGTTAAAGTCTATGTTGACAAGAAGAGAACTCATAGATTCAAGGAGAAGAAAAGTTATTTCATCAAGTGCCAACAAGATCAACTTGATTATCGTCAGGAAAGTGCATTAAACATTCACAAAGATTTTATGAACGTTAAAAGATAAATAAAATGCTTCATGATGTTGCAATGCGATTAGAGCTTTCTCTAGAATGTAGAGCCCATTTAGTGTTTCATGTCAAAATAATTAGAGAGTATATTTATAGGCATCATAATCTGATAGAAAGTATTTCTTCTTTGTAGCATGACATATTATTCTCTAAATAGGATTTCATGTAGGAGAGAGAAATAATTGAGGAAATGTTTCATCCAAGAGTTTCTACTAACCTTAAGAGGATTACCATTATGTTATAAAGTAAGTTTATGACATAGGTTTCAATTGAAACACTAATTGGTCTCTTAACTATTGGGCCAAAGAGCTTGAGACTAGACTTATGAATAGGTTCTTATGCTCTCTAAGACAAGGAATCCAATAGCTTAGTGGATAAGTCTTTAGGGAGGGGGGGTGGGCAAGGAGGAGGCCTCTTGTTCAGAATGTGCAAGGAGTAAGGTTTTTTTCAAAGATTTGTATGAGTCGGAGCATTATGGAACATTCTTCCTAACTTGCACCTTTCCAGATAAAGTGTGGTGGAGAATCAATCCACAAATGATTGATTCTCATCCATCCTTTGTCTCGAAATGTGCATTAGAAAGAATAGTTCACAATGCTCTGTCTCATAGAGATCTTGGGCAAATCCTTTCTCCTTGCACGTTTTGAACTTGAGACCTCCCCTCCCCCCCTAAGGCTTATCCATTGAGCTATGTGGATTCCTTTTCTTAGAGAGCATAAGAACCTATTCATAAGGCTAGTCTCGAGATCTTTGGCCAAGCAATTAAGACACCAATCAGTGTCCGAATTCAAATATGTTTGGACCAATCGAACACCTTGATAATAAAAAAGGTTGAAATGTGGGCATATGAATTACAAATTCAAGAAGAAAGGATAGTTCCAAGTAGATAGATGTTGGGCATGTTCGTGTCTTGAGGGATAACATTAGTGGTCGCTCTTCATTGGTCTCTCTCTATGGGAGGTTCCCACGATCTAGGGGAGCTGAATCTTCTTGAAAAATTATTGTATCCTAAAGGAAATTGATCACATGACTACCGTCCAAAACATATGAGGTAGAGAGGTTACTAAGCCTTGACGAATTACTATGCAAAGCAAAAGGAACCTCCAGGTATGGTGGAAGCAAGATCAAGAGGATGCCCCTAATCGCCAAACTACCAGAGCTTGCACAAAGATGCTGATGCTTAAACAAGGTCACCATGAAAGCCACTATACCAATGCAACAAAGTTTCGACTTAGTCAACTCCTGAATGAATGTCTTCTCTCCACCCAACCTAGCCTTGTATATATAGCAATTGATGACTCAACCACTTTGGTTCTAAGCCATTCTTTTCAAAAGTAGTTTTACTTGAAAAGCATTCCTTTTGAAAAGTAGCATTAATTGAGAACCATCCATTTTAGAGTTTATCCACACCACTCTTTTGTGGATTGATTCTACACCACCCTTTAGCTAAACATATTCCAATTAGAAAGGATGGTCCACAATGAACCTTTCCAAATAAAGGGTGGTGGAGAATCAATCCAAAAAAGAGTGGTGTGGATAGATTCCAAAAAGGATGGTTCGAGATTGATGGTTCTCATGAAATGATGCTAGTTTTTGAAAGTAATGGCTCTCAAGTAAAGATTTGTTTGAAAAGAGTGTCTTAGAACCAAAGTGGTTGACTCTTGAATAGCTATATATACAAGGCTATGTTTGGTAGAGAGCAAACATTCATTCAGGAATTGGCTAAGTGGAAACTCTATTGCATTTGTATCATATCTTTCATGGTGACCTTGGTTTGAGCATCATCATCTTTGTGCAAGCTTTGCAAGTTTCGTGATTAGGGGCATTCTCTTGATCTTGCTTCCACTATACCTAGAGTTTCCTTTTGGTTCATTGAGTAATTCCTCAAGGCTTAGTAATCTCTCTACCTTATATGTTTTAGTAGGTAGGTCATGCATACAGTTCTTTAGGATACAAAAATTGGTATCAAAGCTTAGGAAGTGGGCATGGGATAGGTGGGTAGATTCCATAAGGCTCATGGGCACCCAATGGTCTCTAGAAAAGGCACTTGGTCTCTTTTTATCTAAAATGGTAAAAAGAATATCATGCATCACTTTGAGAAGTTTGCCCAATAAAGATTAGAGTGTTTCTCCCAATTCCTAGATCCGAACAAACCTTTCCAATTAGAAATAGATGTAAGTTCATCTGTAGTAGAAGCAATACTAAGCCAAGCTAGTTGAAAAATAGATTTTGAAAGTAGAAAGATAAGTCTTGCTCAACAAAACTACTCTACCTATGAACAAGACATGTTTTCTATTATAAATGCTCTAAAGAGATGGTGTCGTTACCTTTATGGATCAAAGTAGACAATAGTTTTTTTATCAAGAGAGCATCAAGTGATTTGCAAACCAACAAGCTTTGGGAGATAGGAAAGATAGGTGGGCCAAACATTTACAAGAGTTTGATTATGAACTCATATACAAGAAATGAAAGTTTAATGGAGTAGCACATGCCTTCAGTTGAATGCATATATTGAAAAATTTGAGCTTTGTCCAATTTCAAAGTGAACTTGTTTCAACTTTGCAAGGCTATAACAAAGAAGATCCAAGCTACAATCAAGCATGGAAAGCACCTGAGCAAGCTCAAATGAATGAAGCAAGTACTTATGAGGGAAAGTAGACATTACTCCCTCCAAGATGAATATTTTCTTTATAAAGGTGAAGTTTTTGTCTCGATTCAACTAAACATATGAAATCAAGTCCTTTTTGAATGCCATGATACCCCAAGTGATGGACATCCTAGTGTTAACCAAACCTATGAGTTAGCTAAAGTACATTTTTATTGGTCAAGTATACATCAATATGTGCAAACATATTTAGCTAAGTGCCATAAATGTCAAGTCAGTAAGTTTTAAATACTTCAAGTTGGAGGATTCCTACTTCCTTTGAAGATTCAAAAAAGTAAATGAGAAAGTATCTCCATGGTTTTCATTTTAGGATTACTCCACACTCAGAAAGGCTTTGATCCCGTTTGGGTTGTAACCGAATGATTGACTAAATCAACTTTGTTTATTCCATCCATGACTACATATAAGACTCCATAACTCACAAAAATATTTATAAATCAACTTTATGGACTCTATGGTCTTCCAATAGACATAGTTTCTAATAGAGATGCTAGATTTATGAGTCATTTTTGGTGAGTAATCTTTAGTAGACCTGAAAATAAACTAAGCTTAAGTACAACTTAACATCCCGATACGGATGGAGAGATAGAAAAAGTCAATCAAACCTTGAAAGACATACTTAGATCTTATGTTACTTCCAAACATATTAACTTGGAAGATTAACTTCTTTCAGTTGAGTTGGCCTATAACAATGCCAAGAATTCATCAATTGAATTTAGTCCATTCATGTTGATGTATGGGATCCAACCTAGGCCTCCATATGGAGTGGGTTGTACCAGGAGTGCTTAGTAAAATGGAAGGATGGAATTGAGGAAAAGTGTACTTGGGAAACAATTTCCACAATCTAACATGCTTCTAAGTTTCCAATTATAAGTTGGTAACAAGTTGAATGAAAATCTAAAGCATGTTCTTCAAGTTTTAGAACATGAGGCTCGAGAGATGCCTCCAATGTTATATATGGCTATGATCTCGAGGATGAAAATATTTCCAAGGGGGAAGAGTGTTATAAAGTAATTCTATGGTCTAGGTGTCCAACTGGTTGAGAGAGATCTAAATTTGGACACGGATTGGTTTCTTAGGTGTTTGGCCAAAGATCTTGAGACTAGGCTTGTGAAGGAGGTCTTGAGTTTAAAACTTGCAAGTATCAAGGCCCTTTGCCCAAGAACTCTATGAATTAGAGCATTGTGGACCATTCTTTCTCAGTGGTACCTTTCTGAATAAAGGGTGGTGGAAAATCAATCCACAAAAGATGATGTGGATAGATTCTACAAAGGATGCTTCTCAAATGATGCTACTTTTCCAAAAGAATGGTTCTCAAGTAAAGTTTCTTTTGAAGAGAGTGCATTAGAACCAATGTTTTTGAGTCCTCAATAGCTATATATACAAGGCTAAGTTGGGTGGAGACCAAACATTCATCTAGGAGCTCGCTAAGTGAAAACTCTATTGCAAATTACATGTTCTATTTGGGAGTTAGAATGTTTTTGAACCATTGATCATTGAGGATAATGACTTTTAGAAGGTGGGGGAGAATCTCATCAATCTATAAATTATTATGTGTGTGTGGGAGGAGGACCAATAGTCAAGGTCCCTAGCTCAAGGGATATCCTAAGGTGCTTGATATATCTAGTAAAGTGAGTGTGCATGATGGCCACATGTCCACACTAGAGCACTCTAAAGACTATCTATGGGGCAAGTGTATATAAAGGATGTGAGATAACTTGGACAAACAACATTCAACAGTGTTCATCGTTTTTAAGGAATTAGGAAGTCTTTCAATTTCGACCAAGAAGTCTCAGTTCCAACCAAGAAGTCTTTGAGTTTCAAACAAAATCTCCTTATTTAGTGGAATTACAATATCTCCTTATTTAGTGGAATTCAATTTTTAGTTGATGGCTTAGAATCAGTGTGGCTTGAAAAATTTGGAATAATTCATACTCCCATTACCTTCTTGATAAATAGGGAAGTGGAACACAAGCATAAGATGATATCCCGTAGGGGAATTGGTTTGGCTCTGTCCTCTTGAGGGTAGGTCCAATGTTCAGCCCATGAGCATGACAAGCAATGGCTTTGGCCAGTTAAACTAGTTGTAACCGAATTGTCACTTTGTATAAACCCTGCTTTGTGAGATACGTGGGTCCCATGGGTACTATGCTCATTCTGTTGTACAATCGCAGTTTTAAAGTTAAAGTTCGAGGGTGTAGGATTTGGTTGAACCTCTATTAAAAAAAAAAGATGATATCATCCGATGTGATTCCCCATCTTACAGGTGAAGCCTCTTATATAACAAGATACAAAGAAAGCGACTTCTTTGGGAGACCCTCTAGAGAGGTATTCAGATCACTAACACAAAAGCCCAAGCTAAACATGAACCCTCCATGGTGCAAGAGGTGTGAGAAATCTAGAGAGGACATCAAACACCTCTCTCTCCATGGTGCAAGAGGTGTTTCAAAGCTGTTGAATAGGGCATCGAACATCTCTTCTTTTCTCCTAGTCGAAGAGCGTTAAGGTCTGAGACATAGCTCAAAGGATTTTGCAAATGAGCACGAGGATCCCCTAGCAACAAGCTATACTAATCAACGGCTTCTACCCCGGAGCAACGATCGTCGCTGCTGCCGTTAGCATGGCCATCGGCGAACCCTAACAGAAGGAAGCGCTTCCATCTACTGGTTACTCTGTCAGATTGGGAGCACGTCGAAGCCATTAGTATAGACTTGAAATCAGCGCTTCGCCTGCTCTCAATGGCTGCTAGCTATAAAAGTTCCATCGCCAAGTAGGCAGAAAAAGCTCTGAATGGTATCGCCACGGCTGGCCGCTGGTCTGTCTATCGCAGTCGAGGGCAGGGTGTCTATCGCCACGGCTGGCCGCTGGTCTGTCTATCGCAGTCGAGGGCTGGGGTGTCTATCGCGGGCATTACGCTCTGTCTATCGCCACGACAGGCAATCGCCGCTCAGTGTCTATTGCGGACTATAAGGGGGTGTCCAGTGTCTATCGCCGAGGCTGGTTGGTCAGTCTATCGCATTCTCGTAAGGAGGTGTGTCGCGTGGATTCCGGTTTTTGGTGCTTTCTCTCAGCTGTCCATCGCGGTCTTCTTGCCACGTGACACCTTCCAGCATAACTCCACTCGTGCTATCGTGCGGAGACTCCGGGTGTCACGGCGCAATCCACCTATCGCATTTGGCTCCCTCTTTTTGCGGTGGCACCCGGTTTTCGTGGTGGGAATGCGTCTATCGTGGATCGCAATACCATCTATCGCGCTAGGTCCAGCCTGCTGTCGCATTCGTACTCCCTGTTGGCCTTTGTCCTTCAGCCGCCGCTCGTCAGATTCGTCTTAGCTTCGTTAGTTTAGTTCTGGGAGCTCCATGCTTAGAGAGTAGAAAGACTCTTTTGAAAAAAAAAAAAAAAAAAAAGAGAGAAAAGAAAAAAAAAAGAAGAAAAAAAAAAAAAAAAAAAAAGAAAGAAGAAAAAAAAAAGAGAAAAAGAAAAAAAAAAGAGAAGAAGAGAAGAAAAAAGAAAAAGGAAAATAGAAAAGATTCGAAAAGAAAAAGTGTGCTTCCCGTTTCGGTGGGATTTTTGGCCTAATGGTCTTTTCCTGAAAAGTTGAGGGTTTGGCTTCGAGGAGTTCGGGGGCGTTCTCTCCCTGATTGGGGGATTGGCCGCTGGGCATTGAAAAACAATTGTGGTGCAAGTTCCCTTGGCCATGGATGTGGCTTCGTCCTCCCTCGTGAAAAATAATCGGGCCCCTCCCCTCGGGGAGACCGGTACACTAGCCGCTCTGCTGGAGGGGGGTTCGTGTGCCGCCCCTGGGGCATCCGAAAGTTTTGAATCCCCCACCGTGTCCCTCAGTAGACCCGCAGTTCTATCTGCCCAGGAGGAGCTCAAGAAAGTTTGCCTCGTCGGCCAAGTATTTGGACCTAGGCCCCCGCTCGAAATCGTGCGACAATGGCTTCGAAAAGAGTGGTTCCCTCGAGGACTAATTGTCAGCAAATGCCAGTTTTTACCAGCAAACCACATGCTGCTAGTCTTTGAAAATGAAGAGATGGCGTTCCAAGCCCTAAGCGTTGGCACCTGGCAACTCGGTCGGGCGACCCTGTGCCTATTCAGATGGCCCCCGGACTTTACTCCCGACAAATCGAAATCACTTCGGTACCCTCTTTGGGTTGAGCTCCCTAACCTTCCTTACTTCTTATACAACTTCGTGTGGGACATTGTCTCTCCTATCGGCAAACCGCTGGCCTCACGCGATGACATTGGTGGTCTCATCTATGAAGGCGCAAGACACTCGTTCAACGCTAGGTGGCACCCCCAAATCTGTGTCGAAGCCGACCTCAGTTCGCCGCTTCCATCAATGATCAAAGTGGACATGGGAGAAGGCGATGTGTGGGAGCAGGACATCATCTACAAGAACCTTCCCAACGCGTGTTTTCGCTGTGGCCAGCAAGGCCACAGGATTAAAGATTGCCCTCTCAGACAAAAAAACAAGCGCTATCAAGAAGCCTCCAAAACGGCTCAAGTCAACAATGGCGACTTGACCCACTCGACCAAGGAAGGGGAAGGCAAGGGCCTCCTGAACCCACAAGCCGACGATGATGGATTTACCGAAGTTAGAAGAAGAAGGAAAAGAAGCCCTAGGGCCATCGGTGCGAGAAACGACCTTCTGCATTCCTCCTATAGCAACTTGTATTGCAATTTAGAAAAGGAGATCAATGAGTTGGACTACCCAGGTGGGAAACCACTTGAGGTAGACACCTACGACAAAGCCCTAGAGATCCACGACATTAAAGAAACCCCCCAGGAAGGCTACTCTACAAGCAAAGAAGATGGGTTCACCACTAGTAACGAAGATAACATGGACAGTGAAAGCTCCATCATTGGATCGACGATCCCGGAAACGGTGCCGAGCACGGGGCCCAAGTCTCCCCAGCAAGGGGCGGCCCGCAAAGGAAAGCAGCCCATGGAGGTACCCTGGAAAAGCCCCCACAAGATCAGATTTCTAAGTCGGGACCAGATCCCAGCGAAAAAGAAAGAAGAAGCCAAGAGAAGGAAGGATAAAGCTCCCTCCCGCAAAGAGGGATCAATACAAAAATGATTGTCATCTCGCTAAATGCTAGAGGGCTAACCGACCCCTCAAGAGCGACCATCATTGGACAATGGCTTCGCGACATTAGCTTAAACCCAGACTTTATATGCATTCAAGAGATCAAAATTGACGGAGAAGACCTCCAGAAACGGCTCCGGCAGGTCTCCTCGACGCACGTGTGGATCCCAACAAGACACCCGCGGGGATCTGGAGGAACGGCTATCGGTGTTAAACAACGCTGGTTTGAAAAGCTTGAGAACTTCATTGAAGACGTGAGTCACCGTTGGATTGCTGTTTCGTTTGGTGCTCCTCTTTGTGTTACTATAGTCTCTTTGTACGCCCCTAACGGAGATTTGGAGAGACGGAACACCTGGGCCTCCTTAGACTCGCTTCCCCACAACGTGCTCATATGTGGGGATTTCAACATGGTGGAGGACCCAATGGACAGATGGATGGGCAAGGGCAGGGTAATCGACAGTCGGGAGAAAGAAACGTGGGACATGACCAAACTGCACTTGGATTTGGTTGAATTCAAAGACTCGAATGGCTTTTCTTGGTCGAATCTCCAAGCGGGCGAGGACCTGAGGAAAGCTAGACTCGACAGATGCTACATCTCTCAGAGCTTTACCCAACAGTGGGGCCTTCCTACCATCACGCAACGCACTGATCTCACCATCTCTGATCACTACCCGATCGTTATCACTTTCCAACCTGCCTACAAGACCCGCAAGGCTCCGTGGTTCCATGCCAACGCATCCACCTTCTCTCTCCCCTCCGTTCATCAAGAAATTGCCGACGCTTGGAAGGTGGCGTTCGCCTCTGGCTTGGCCCCAGCCAAGTGCTGGAGAAATGCGGTCGACAAGTCTCGTAAGATCATGATCAGAACTAAGAAGATGATTGAGACCGTGAGGCGGGCTCGAAGGGAGGCTCTTTACCTCAGACTCTGGCGGCTCGAGGAGGAAGTGAACAAAGGAAAACATCAAGCCCAGAAAGGTCTCCGAAAAATCAGAGCTGTGCTGAGATACGAGGAAGAAATACAAAGGAAAAACTTGCAAATCTTCTTCAAGGAGTGGTGGGCTGGCAAAGCCGACAAACCCTCCAAAGAAATGTGCCGTATCCTTAAAAGAAAACACAACAGAGATGCGATCCCACTACTCCTTGATCCACTTGGCAATGTATGCAATTCGGAAGAAGATAATTTAGGCATCATCGAAGGGCACTTCACGAGACTCCTGGGAACCTCGAACCCCCTCTCCCATCATAGAAGGGACTGTATGGCAGCCATCTCTAGGGTTTCCCCCCGGAGGATTCCACCCAACCTCCTCTCTCTGCTTCATGCCCCGATCTCTGAAACAGAAATCATTGGGGTCATTGATGCCCTCCCTCTCGGTAAAAGCCCGGGACCCGACGGACTCACTAACGAGTTCTTTAAATCCTTCAAGCTGGTGGTTGCCACCCCTCTTCGGATGGTCTGGCAAGAAGCGCTAAAGTTCGGTGCTCTTCCGTCTTGCCTAAACAATGGAATTATCAAGTTGATACACAAGAAGGGGGAAAAGAACAGAATCGAGAACTGGCGGCCTATTACGATGCTCCAAACTGGATACAAGATCATCGCGAAAGTCATCGCCAACAGACTCTCGTGCCACCTGAGATTTTGGCTTAGTGAGGACCAACAAGGTTTCATCAAAGGCAGGTCTATCCTGGAAACCATTATGGATATTTGGGAAGGCATTCAATTTGCAAATGAGTCTAACCAAGATGTGGTCTTCCTCAAGATCGATTTTGACAAAGCATACGACAGGCTAGAATGGGACTATATTCTGCAGTCGCTCCTTGATCTCGGATGCAGTCAGAATTTCACCAAGATGATCGCGACCCTGCTCGGAAACGCAACGACCCAAATTAACGTTAACGGCAAACTTTCGAAGACAATCCACCTTAAAAGGTCTATTAGACAAGGGTGCCCTCTGGCCCCCCTTCTCTTTGCCGTCGCCACTAAGGGGCTGAGCAGACTGGTGACACATCATGTGGAGGCTGGCAATATCAAAGGCCTCCGGCTGCCTCACGACCACGGCCAAATCATCATGAGACTTTTTGCTGATGATATGAACGCTTTCGTCCACAATGATAATACGAGCCTGGAGACGTTCTGGAGGTGTCTTACTACCTTCTGCGATGCCTCTGGATCCAAAATCAACCACTCTAAGACCGCCTTCAGGGCTATCGTGGGTCATCACCCTGGCCTTCTCATTGATCATGGCTGTCAAATCATTCCGCAGGGCCAAATCTTTCGCCTTCTTGGAATCCCCTTGGGGTTTGGCGTCTCTATGGAGCAGCGATGGAATTGGGTGATGGCCAAACTGGAAAACAAGCTCAACTATTGGAAAGGTATGCAAATCAATCTTGCTGGACGTGCGATGGTTATCAACACGTTCCTCCTCTCTTCTACCATTTATTTCCTCTCATGCTGGAGACCGAACGAGCAAGGGCTGTCCAAACTGAATAGTATTTGTAGAAACTTTCTTTGGACGGGCGATCATAACAGAAGGGGGGTGCCAAAAATCAAATGGGCCATATGCACCAGCCCTAGAGATAGCGGGGGGCTGGGTATCTTAGACATTGGGTGTATGGCCAACAAACTGGCAGCCAAATGGATGATCAAGGCTTGGTGCAATGGGGAGGCCTCGTGGGCCAAGCTGATCTTTAGAAACAAGCAAGAGTTGGCTCTCATGGGGCACCCGAACTGGAAGAATCTAGACATCATGACCCTGCTATTCTCCCCGATACCCGTCTTCCCGAAAGGCTCCAACCTCGTATGCTCCCTTTGGAAGGGCTGGAACAAAGTCAAAAGCTTCACAAGAATTAGTGAAGACTGGAAGTGGGCAGCCGGAATCAGACAAAACGACTCTATCTGGTTTCCGATTCATGGCATCCGGAGGGTGGAGGCATGGAACATTCAAAATGCCAAGAAGATATGGAACAAAGGATTCAAAAAATGGAAACACCTCTGGAAACATGACACCAACAGCTGGATCAACTACGAGGATATCGACCCCCGCATAAACATCTCCTACGAAGAATGGAACATCTTGCAAAGCAGATGCCTCGCTTGGGATCGTCACAAAACTCGCCTTCTCATGGGACATGATACTCCGAACGCGCGTGGTCTCAAATGGCACAATGGAAATAGCCTACTCAAAATCCCGAACATCAAAGAAACGACTGACCTCCAGACCAGCCTCAACAAGAAGTGGTGCCTGTCTTGGACGCGGCTTCGGTGGGACATGAAATTCATGGGTATCTGGCACCCACTTATAGAGATTAAGAAGTCTGTCCTCCTATGGCAAATTCTCCATCGGGGAATTTGGACTAACCAGAAAGCAAGCAAAATTTGTGGGATCCCGCCGTGGTGCAAGCGCTGCCACCGTGCTATCGAAGATGTCCCACACATCTTCTTTAATTGCCCCAACTCTTTCAGTATCTGGAAGACGGTTGAACTGAAAATCAGAATTCATACACAGCTTAGTTGGAAACAAGTCCTCTTGGGAGAAGCGATTGGCTGCTCTGCGACTCTCTGGAATGCAATCAGAGGGGAAGTCCTGTGGAAAATTTGGCGGGAGCGGTGTGCTCTCAACTTTGGCGACCCCCCCAGGGAGTGGTCGATTGAAAAATCACTATTCCTCCTTGGCAAAAGGATTGTCAACAGTAAGAAGTCCCCCCCCTTCAGACACCACCAAGTCCTCCTTTTGATCAACAACAAGCTCAAACCCAAGTGGGTCCCGCATGAGGGCGACGAGAGGGTGATCAACCTTCTTTGTAAAGCAACCTAGGAATCAACCTAGTTCCCCTGCTTTGTGGGATTTGGGGGGTCCCGTGGGCACTAGTCCCCTTCTTTTGTACCTTTGTTTCTTAATTTAATTCAAGTCCGGGAGAGTAGGCTATTGCCGAACTTCCTTTACATTAAAAAAAACAAGCTATACTATACAAAGTTGTGGACTGCTCGACCTCTTTCTTGATTGCCATCAAATAGGATGCATTGTGGAAAATATGAGAAGATAGCTGCTCACTCAACTTTGAAGCACACTCAAAAACTTCTCTATAGAGAGTTTTATCGTTATACTTGAAAAGGGGATCAAAAACTTTAAAATTTTCCCCACTTGATGATACTCCAATTCAACCAGACATTAAACCATAAAACAAAGTCATTAGAAGGAAAGAGACACGTCAACGCACATCGTTTGCAACTATCGACTTTTTAAATCTGCGGTCCACTCGTTGAATTTCAATCTCACAGGCTGCCATGTTCAGCTTGGAAAATGCCGTCCCTCAATTCTCAAATAATGCAGATTGCGTAAAGAAATCTTCTCTGAACATTTTCTCCGCCGCGCAAGTCGCAGCGACTTTGTGATTCCTCAGGACTTTGAACATGTTCACATTTATGCGGATCCGTCTAATAGCACTCAATCAGCGACACGCCATCAGTATCACCGTGCCTCTCTCTCTCTCTCTCTCTCTCTCTCTCTCTCTCTCTCTCTCTCTCATGGATTGCCAATTTGCCATCCAAAACTGCCATTGGGTATTCTTTACGCAAGCCTTCGTGGTTGCGATCCAAAATCTTCAGTTCCTTGGCCTTTATATGTATCTCCTGAGTCCTTCCTCTTCTACCCACTGGCTTCTGTCAATTGTGTGCTTCATTTCAATTACCTCTTCCATCGTCAGCAATGGCTTTCTTCAAAGACTCCCATGCATATAGCACTTCTATTTCCACCGTTCTGATTCTTTCCCTCTTCACAGCTGCAACACAGCTCGTATGTCATCACCGTCTGGGAGCGGAAGCGGCGTCTATGCAAGTCATGGTTCCTGCCTATTTCAATCCAACGGGGAACGCTGCTGCCTGGGCTGCCCTCAATTCGGCTGCTAGCTCACTTCCAAACCGAGTGGTCGCCATTGCCAATCCGTCCAACGGCCCGTCCACCGCTCAGCAGTCCGACTACGTAGCTGCCATCTCCTCCCTTCACAGTGCCACCGGCCGCGTTGTGGGCTACGTCTATAGCGGGTACGGCAATCGAGCACTCGCTTCCGTCAAGGCGGACATCGACAGCTGGTATGCTTTCTACAGCATCGACGGAATCTTCGTAGACGAGGTGGCCAATACGGACGGCAAGCAGTCCTACTACCAACAGCTCTACCAATACATCAAATCGAAGAACTCGTCAAGCCTTGTCGTCAACAACCCCGGCACATCTACCTTGTCATCATATCTGTTCTACAATGGAACACGTGTGGCCGACGTGATCTGCGTCTTCGAAAGTTCAGGGGCAGCAGCTCTTGAATGGACAACACAGTCGTGGACGAGCTCTTACGCCCGCTCCAATTTCTTAGCACTTGCCTACAATACATCGGATGTCGACGTCGAGGACTTCGATTACGGCGATGTCATCGACCACGCTTACCAGCAGAGGGCAGGTTGGGTCTATGTGACGAGCGACACTCTTCCTAATCCATGGGACACAGTGCCGTCCTACTTCTCCAACGAAATTGAGTACATCGCGGAGGATAACTACCTGCCATGATTTGTAAAATGTGGTATCGTCTGTGCTGCCTGCACTGTACATGTACAAATGAATTTGCTGGCAAAATAAAGTTTGCATGCTTTCTCTGGTACACAGCAAAGAATCTTATGGAAATATTAATATTCTCTGCTCACTCCAAAAGTAAACCTGTACTTAAGTGTCCACGTCTCGTTGTTGTAATGATTGAGTGTTTGATGTCTTCTTGTGAAAGTTCAGGGTTCAATTTTCTGGCTGGACATGTAATGGCTTTGGCCATTACATGTCCAGCCATTCTAAACGAGTTGAATGTTGTCTAACTTTTATTTTGTGGGATACAGGTACTATACCAATTCATATGAACTTAAATTGTTCTTTCTACCTTAAATTGAGAGTGTAAACAGTTGCTGAATCTGCATTTAAAAGGCAAAAAGCCAAAGCCATACTGAAGAATCCGATGGAAAAATAAACCTAGTACTCTTCACTACATAAGGTTTCCGTTCTTGTAATTACAAGCGTTTTGTTACAACCACTTGTTTTTTTATAATAAAAGGAAGTTCGGCCTTAGCCTATTCTCCGGGACTTTAATTAAAATAAAGAAGAAAAATTACAAATGAATGGACTAGTGCCCATGGGACCCCCCAAATCCCACAATGTAGGGGAACAATATGGCAAGCTAGAGGGCATTACAAATGAGGCGGATAAATCTATCATCACCCTTATGTGGGACCCATTTGGGTTTCAACTTGTTGTCTTCAAGGAGATAAACAGAGTGTCTAAACAGTGGAGATCTCTTATCTCGGGAGATTCTTTTACCTAGAAGAAACAAGGGTTTCTCAATCGACCATTCCTTAGGACTTTGGCCAAAATTGATAGCACATCGCTCGACCATTCCTTAGGAGTTTGGCCAAAATAAGATTCATATTAAATGTGAGCACGACGATTCAAGAGTGAGGTCTCATGTGTGGCGGTGCACCTTTATATTGTACTGTAGTAGCCTGTAGGAGTAGCCAAGTGTACTCTTTCCCAACTTCCAAGGTGAGCTTAGACGCGGCTCCAGAAGGCAACCCTTTCGCACGTTCCTTCCAAATTCAACAAAGTCATTTGATGGCAGCATGAAAAGCACTTGTAGGTTGACAATCAAGTTTAGGAGGTTTGCTTTTTGAGAAGGGGGAAGGGTTAACCCTTAGTAGCCATGGTTGACATGTTCTCGCGTTAGGAAAATTTTTAAAACTAGTTTTTTCATTGCCTTTGGGCCATCATCATTGTATTGTATCACTTTCGAGTCGTCTTAACCTTTGGTTTGTGAGATACGAAGGTCCCACGAGTACTATATCCGTTCATTTGTACAATTGTTGTTTCAGTCAATCTCAGGGAGGAAGATTGAGCGTACTGTGAACTTCCTTCTTTTACTTTTTAAGTTTTGCAACCACGCAAACTCATTTTAATGTGTTTTTATAAATTTTGCCAACTTGCTCGTTCCTCTTACTTGCCCATCATTATTCTCTTGATTTCCAGTTCATATCTAAGTTTGTTTTGGTCCTGATTTTGAGATGGACAACTAAGGGAATGTACAAGTTTTTGAAGAAAGATATGCCAAAGGGATCCTCCCTAGAGTGATAAAGGAAGATGGAGTTGACTCCGTTTTAGAGGAGCACATCCAAGGTTTCATTGTGGGCCACGTCACGGATTTGCTTTGTGTCTATGCCCCTTTGATTGCGCAAAGACATGAGTGCATGGTTAGCATCTCAAAAGTCAGAATGAGTAAGGTTCCCAAAGATATTGCTCACATGGTAAACAACAATCTTACTAGCTCTAAGATCAAAGATATTATCAACGAAATTCCTTGTCTAGGTGGGGTCGGTAACGAATTCTTAATTTCTTTTGAAGATGTGCCTGTGTAGTCTCACTAGCCTAGTATGGAGTGAAGCCAAATGTTCGAGCAAAGTTTCTTTAAGATGATCCACATAAAACAATAACTTCATAGGTAATTGGAGGCTTATCGCCATGATTTTAGACTAGCTACAAGATGATTCCAAAACTGCTAGCCAATGTGCGTTCATGTCATCTTTGGACTTGGATCCATGAGGAGCAGAAAGGCTTCATCAAAGGGAGTTCTATTCTTGACACCAACTTTGACATTCAAGAATCCCTTAAGTTTGCCAAATAGTCAAACCAAGACCTTTTCTTTTTGAACTTGGACTTTGACAAAGCTTACCACAAGTTAAAATGGGACTTCATTTTGCAATAGCTCAAAGATATTGACTTTTGGCTCAACGCTTATTAGGATGACATCAACTATCTTGGAGGAAACCTCCACTCAATAAATATCAAGATTCATCTCTACCTATTATGCTCAAGTGTTCCATTAAGCAAGGCTACCCTCTGGGCCTCATGCTAAAGGATCAAGGTTGGCCTTAGCTATGTGGTTCACGACCTTGCTATGGATGGGCTATTAAGAAGAATCTCCCTTTCCCATTGATAAGGACTAAATGGTTCTTAGAATTCTTGCCAATGGTATGAATGCTTCTCTAAAAAATGATTGAGATCGCTATAAGAAATTCATAGCATGGCAGAATAGATCAATAGATAGAGGTGAGAAAAAAGACAAAGAAAGAGAGAAGCAGACTAAGATGATCTAGATAAACTCTAGATGAAGGTCTTACTTCTGTGAAATGCTCTATAAAACTACACATGGACCATGCTTTTATAGATTCTACTAAAAGAGAGTTAGAATAGATAAATGTAGTCAAGTGAGACAAAATAGTTCAAAAAATATATAACTCGACAATATCTCCATGATCAGCCTATTATATGAACTGACCAGAGAGATTTTGCACACATCTAACTCGTCTATAGATAATTAAAGCAAGTTATTTCATCAATATAGCTATATCATGCACTAAGAAATGAATCTAACAAGTCAGGGGGGTCATACCGACTTTTCATGATCTAGAACCTATGTAGACATAGTCACCTTCTATGCTTCATATCTCAAGATCCACTAAACCAAACTTGATGAAATTTGATATGTGACCACGAGACACTTAGCACTAACTATGCCAAATTAAGGTATAGGAAAGGAATGAGTATACACAGAGACATTGATTCCAGAAGTGTTGATATATTTAGGTAGTGATATGTGTGAACACACAAGGACCATCGTGGCACATTTTTCCCTCTTTAGGAGGTTTTTTCCCCCGGCTTGTATATACACCTATTGCCCTGATGGATTACTTATCTTTGTACATTCTAGTGGTTTGTACATTCTAGTGGTTATACATTCACTATTGTTTGTTGTGCTATAATCTTTTTCTTCTTCCTTGTGATGTTTGCGTGCTTCTGTAGATGCCTAACTCCAACAATTGGTATCAAAGCAGGTCGCTGCTTCATCTAGGGCATCGTCAACACTCCTCCGCTCACAGTCTCAGAATTGCAAGAAATTTGATGTGCATAATCAAGGTGAATAAGAGATCAAAATTGCTTCGCTCTATGGTACCAAAATTGCAATCTAGGCTCATTTTCGACCTCCAAACGCACTATCGTAGTGCTTATGTAGAATATTTTGTCTTTTTGTGCCAAAGATATAGACCAGTTTTGGTTTGCGAGTATAAGCATCTCAAAGTTTTCTATAGTTCTAGTAGAACTTGTTTGGGTTGTTCTGTTTGAATTTTTTAGATACATTCATTTTTTTGCATAAAGGTATTTTAGGAGTGATGTATTCCATATGTTGTTTCTTGAGGATAAGTTGGATGGTACCAATTATCCATTGTGGGCTTATATGATGCATCATGTATTGGTTACAAAAGGACTGTGGAATATTGTGCAGGTTGTTGAAAAACATAGTATTACACCTATGAACATAGGTACTGCAAATATAGGTATTGAAGTTCATGCAAATGGTGTCAAAGATGGTGATATTCTGCAGATTTGTGTTCATGCTATTGTTTCTGTTACACCTACTACATAACAAATTCATTGGGATGGCAGAGATGCTCATGCACATGGATTGATATCTTTGTCTATGAAACATGCCATTACTCCTCACATTCACTCTTGCAGAACAACTAAGGATGCTTAGGATACACTTACCACATTGTACCAGGCTAGGAATGAGGATCACGTTGCTTACCTCTGAAAACAATTGGAGAGTAAGCACATGAATGAAGGTAATTCTATATATAGTTTTCTAACAAAGATCAAGGATTTGAAGGAAAAATTGATTTCTGTTGATGAAGTACTTCCTGACAGTTCACTTGTACAGACTGTTCTAAATGGTCTTCCTAACTCATATCAGAGTTTTGCTTCTAATCTTTGTTTAAGCAGAAATCTACTAATTATGCACAATTGAAGAAGGAAGACAAAGATGAGAAGTTATTAGAAAAGAAAAAATGGTTTTGCAAATATTGAAAAGCAAATGATCATGTCATTAAGAGTTGTCCAAAACTGGCTGCTAAAGAGGTAAAGAAGAAAGAGGTCAGAATGGTTGTTGCAAAGGCCTCTACACTGAAAACAGAGTCTGCTAATCTGGTGTAGGATGAAGAATGGACATTTAGTATTGTTTGTAATTTTGATCGTAGACTCAGATGTTTGGTACTTTGATAGTGGGGTGACCAAACATATTACCTCGCAACACAATTTCTTCTCTTCATTCGAGCCTACCCTAGTAGGGAATATTGTCACATGCGCCAACAACTCCTCTTATCCTATCATGGGAGTTGGTAAGATCATTCTGACTACTACTGACGGTAGTTCCTTCACTTTGTCAGATGCTTTATTTGTGCTAGGGCTCAACAAGAATCTATTATCAGTTTTTTCTTTAGCCAAGATTGGCTTGGTTGTGAAATTTGTTGATGACAGATGTACACTTCATGATTAGTCAAATGGTGGCGTGATTATTGCTTTTGGCATTTATTCTCGTGGACTGTGTAAGCTCATAGCTTATGAAAAATCTATGAATGAATCAACATGCACAATACATGATTGTTAGGCTATGTCAGATGCAAAGCTTTGGCATTCATGCTTTGATCATCTCAATTTTGCTAGTTTGTTATGCCTACAGAACTCTGAAATTATGTCCTCTTTGCCCAAACTTGAGACACCTAGTAAACATGTATGTGAATGTTGTATTTTGGGCAAAATGCAGCATTCCTCATTCCCAAAAGATGGTTCTGTTCGAGCTACACAAAAATTACAGCTTGTTCATAGTGATGCCTATGGTCCTCTGCAGACAAACTCTTTTGCAAACTATCTTTACTTCCTGACTTTCATTGATGATTTTTCCAGACATGCATGGGTATATCCATTGAAAGCAAAGTACAAAGTGTTCATGTGCTTCAAACAGTTTTTGGTTTTGGCTGAAAATCTATCATCATGTAAAATGGGCACCCTCCGTTCTCATCGAGGGGGAGAATATATGTTTCTGACTTTAGTGCATTTTTTGCTGATGTGGGATAAAACATTAGTGTACAATGCCGTATACACCTCAACATAATGGATTTGCTGAACGAAAGAACAGGTCACTCATGGACATGGCAAGGTGTATGGTCAACAGTCATGCTTTACCACATAGTTTCTGGCTTGAGGCTGTTATGTGTGCAACATATGTAGTTAACATGTGTCCCACTAAAGCATTGTAGTCTATCACTCCATATGAGGCTTGGCATGGTTGCAAGCCATCTATTTCTCATCTGCGTGTTTTTGGTTGTGTGGCATATGCATTAGTGCCTGAACAACATCACAAAAATTTTGGATGATAAAGGAGTGAAATGTATTTTTGTTGGATAGAGTTTTGAAAGCAAAGAATATCGTCTATATCATCCATAGACTAAATGCATTTTGGTTATCCATGATGTTGTTTTTTGCAGAAGATGCTATTCAGCCCTTACATTCATGTACAAAGGATACATCTGTTAGCTCCAAAGACATGTATGATACTTTGTTGCCTCTTTTTACAAGTGGATAGTCTAGTGCTGGTCCTAATGAGGCAACTTCTCAACCTTTGCAGGCTACATGTGATGATGTGGATCATTCAAGCACAAAATTCAAAAAATTGGATGGCTACTATGCAATCAGAATATGATGCTACAATGAAGAATGGTACCTAGTCTTTATGTGACTTGCCTCCTGGCAAGAAGGCCATTTTCAGTAAGTGGGTATACAAGCTGAAGCGTAAGCTTGATGGAACAGTTGACAGGTATAAGGCTAGGCATGTTGCAAAGGGTTATGCGCAGGAAAGAGGCATTGATTTTGATGAGACCTTTGCACCTACATGACGAATGACTACTATTAGTAGGATATGTGCACTTGCAGCTCATCATGGTTGGAATGTACATCAATTGGACATTAAAATAGCATTTCTAAATGGTGACTTGCATGAGGAAGTGTATGTTTTTTAGCCTTGTGGCTTTATGCAGAAAGGCCATGAAAACTAGGTGTGCAGATTAAAGAATGCATTATATGGTTTAAAACTATTGGTGAAAAGTCCAAGCCCACACATTTGGCTTGAGGTTCATAAATATGTGAAGTTCCATGAAAACCATTGCTAGTGGAGATTTACCTCTTCCACACTCATGGGGCAACTATTCACCCATGAAGCCAAGCTCAACAAGAATGTAGACTCATCAAGAGGTAATAGCTCTTTTGCCCTATACATTGATAAGAATAAGTCTAAAGAGAAAGGCAAGAACAAGAAGGTAGAAGATGAAGGAACTACCTGCCAAACCAGCTATATAGGGAGAGGTAGATCATCAAGAGGAAGGGGCAGAGGAGGTAAGCAAGCTAGGGGGAGACCTTATAACTCCTCACCATGCAATATTTGTGGATTATCAAATCATACTAAAGATGCGTGTTTCAAGAACTTCAAGAATCAAAGAGGTAGAGGATATCAAAGAGGTGGATACACACAATCAAGAGGCAGATTTAATCACCGCGAAGGATATAAAAACAACTGCAACAACAATTACAATAGCAACTATCAAGGAGGATACAAATCGAGGAAGGATTACAACAACTACATAGAGGAGCAAGAAGATTCTCTTCTAGTTATGAACATGACTTCAAAACAAGGTATAAATGATGACCATCTCTTCTACATTGACTCTGGATGCTCAAATCATGTGGTAGGAAATATAGCTCTTCTCTCTAACCTTGAGGAACCAAAGGATAAGCATCAGGTACAAACAAGTGATGACGCCAAGCACTCAGTGATCAAAGTTGGAAATGTTGAGACCTCTGATGGAAACAAAACTCTGTTGAGTAGGGTCCTATATGTACCAACTATTACCAAGAATTTGATGAGTGTTGGATAGATTGTGGAAAAGGGTTTGCAAGTTAGATTCAAACACTATGGAGCATTTGTGGAGGATCCCAAGCATGGGTTCAAAATAATTGCTAAAGGAGAAAAGATAGGTAGACTTTTCACTTTTGAACTTGAGGATACAAGGAACATTGCACTTTATAGATATAAAGATCAAACATTATGAGAGCTTCAGATTTGGCACAAAAGATTAGGGCATATGGTGAAAGAACCTTGAAACAAATATGGAGAGATCAATGTGTGCTTGGAATACCTAATGTATCCAAGCAACACATGATTTATAAATGTGATGCTTGTCAGTTTGGAAAGTCTCAGAGGTCACCCTTCTCAAAGAAAGGCTACATGCATGAGGACTACCTAGAACTTGTTCATACAAATGTATGGGGACCAAGCAAGGATCCCTCAATCTTTGGATCAAGGGATTATGTATCTTTCATTGATGATTATAGTAGATGGATTGTATTCTACTTTATGAAACACAAAGATGAAGTTTTTAGTTGCTTTAAAAGGCATCTTGCACTTGTTGAGAATCAAACAGGGAGAAATATAAAAAGGCTAAGGTGAGATGGAGGAGGTGAGTACTTCTCAAATGATTTTGATGCATTCTTGCAGGAAAAAGGAATTAAGAGAGAAATTACCACAAGGTATACTCTTGAGCAGAATGGGGTAGCAGAAAGAAGAAATAGATTGATTGTTGATATAGCTAAGTCAATGTTAAACCAGAAAACATTACCTAACTATTTGTGGGCAGAGAGTGTATCTACTACCACTTATTTGGTAAATAGGTTGCCATCCAAATCTCTTGATGGGATGACCTCGTATGAAGCATGGCATGGTAGAAGACCTTCACTTGATCATTGCAGGATCTTTGGATGTGTAGCATATGTGCATATCCCCTCTCAAATAAGAGGTAAGCTAGACCCTAAGGCCGAGAAGTGTATCCTCATTGGATATGATCTAAATGAGAAAGGTTACAGGTTCTACAATCCTTCAAACAAGGGATTCATGGTCAGTAGAGATGTTGTCTTTGATGAAAATGACTCTTGGTTTGATAGTGAATGCAGGAAGATAAAACTACCTTATGACTTGGAAAAATAGTTTCCAAGCCTCACTAAGGAGGAGCCTACTCAGAATGAAGACACCAATTCAGATGATGAGGACATCATCAACCTTGAAGAGTTCAAGGCATGGAAGTCCAAAGGCAAACTCAAGATGAAGAAATTGGAAGATATACCCGAATCATCTAATCAAGCAATCAAAAGATCACAAAGGGAGAGCAAGAAGCCAATCAGATATGGGTATGACACTTCTCTTGTTACTAAGCACTCT
Organism: Ceratopteris richardii; assembly: GCA_020310875.1. Taxonomy (NCBI): domain Eukaryota; kingdom Viridiplantae; phylum Streptophyta; class Polypodiopsida; order Polypodiales; family Pteridaceae; genus Ceratopteris; species Ceratopteris richardii. Next base: position 79,825,547 of record CM035414.1, read on the forward strand.
GTTTATATTGAAAAATATTTATCAATTGAAGAACTAGCATCATTTGAAGAAGCTAAGACCAAGGCAGAATGGAAGGAAGCTATGGATGAGGAGATTGAAGCACTCAAGGAGAATGATACTTGGGAACTAGTACCAAAGAAGGAGTCTATAAAGGTAATTGGTTCTAGATGGATCTATAAGATAAAAAGAAATTTTGATGGGTCAATAAGCAGGTACAAAGCTAGACTTGTGGCTAAGGGTTTTGCACAAGCCCAAGGCATTGACTATGAGGAAACCTTCTCACCTGTGGCCAAAATGCCAACCATCAGGGTATTGGTAAGTGTGGCTACATCAAAGAATTGGAACATGTATCTGTTGGATGTAAAAAATGCATTTCTAAATGGCTAGATTTCAGAGGAGGTGTACATGTCACAATGTCCTCGCTATGAGGATCCAAACAAGGTAACATATGTATGCAAATTGAATAATGCTCTTCATGCCTTGCAGTAGGCACCCAGGGCATGGAACCATAGGTTAAGCACATATCTTTAGGACCAAGGTTTTATCATGAGTAAAGCACATACTTCTCTATTCATCAAGAGAAGTAATTTAGAGGTAATATACCTATGTGTATATGTTGATGATATCATACTTACAAGTGATGATGCTAATGGCATCAAACAGATCAAGAATCAGATGATGAAGGAGTTCAAAATTATTCTATACTAACTCTGTAATTTACATTACTCAGAGAAAGTATATACAGGATATGTTGAAGAAGTTTCAGTTGTAGGATGCCAAAGTTGCAAATATTCCAATGGAGGTAAACCTAAAATTAAGTGCTCATGAAGGTGATGTACTTGAGGACATTACAGGTTATCAAAGCATAGTGGGAAACTTGAATTATGCTACCTTGACAAGGATAGACATTGCTAATGGAGTAAGTGTGCTAAGTCAGTTTATGCACAAGCCTAGGGCACCTCACTTGGAGTCTTCCAAAAGGATCTTGAAGTACCTAAAGGGTACTCAACATCACGGATTTTGTACTTCCCTTATACATCAGACTTGGACATCAAGATTTACTCAGATGCAGATTGGGAAGGATGCAAAGATGATAGGAGGAGTACCTCAGGATACCTTTCATTTGCAGGTGTTAAGCCAATATCATGGTCTTCAAAGAAGCAACCTACTGTTGTTGTATCTTCTACAGAGGCAAAGTATAGAGGATTGGCCAATGCTACTCAAGAGGCCACATGGATTAGATTATTGTATACAGAATTGGGCTTACATACTACATCTCCAATGATCTTTGGGGATAATACAAGTTCATTACACCTTGCAGTGAATCCTATTTATCATGCTAGGACTAAGCATATAGAGGTCCACTATCACTATGTGAGAGAAAATCTATTGAGCAAAGATATCAATTGTCATATGTATCAACTAACATGCAATGTGCAGATTTTTTGACTAAAGCATTAGATGGTACAAAACTTTGCAGGTTCAAAACAATGATTGAATTGCAGGATATTCATGAAGATTGAAGATGAAGACCAAGCCAAAATTTTTGGCTTGAGGGGGTGTTGTAGGTGCAAAGTCCAAGCCCACACATTTGGCTTGAGGTTCATAAACATGTGAAGTTCCATGAAAACCATTGCTAGTGGAGATTTACCTCTTTACCTTTGTAAAAGTCATTATTTTTTTGACTTGAGAATATTTGTATCACCTACCCAAAAGTTGTGGACTTGTTAGTTAAGAAAGTAATAACTACGTTGAGGGAATATCTCCTAGAATGAAGGTTCACTTTTAGAGAGAGCCAAAATTTGAATTCAAATTCAAATTTGAGTGGAACATGTATATAAAGCCACTTGAAAAAGTTGCGGTGTGAGTGATCGTTTCCCGAAGCTTCTCATTGTCATTTTACTTATGTGTAAGGCCTACAATGTAGCCTACACTAATCTCTATCACAAGGCTATGATTACCAAGCCTATGATCTTGTACAACATTGTTCATTAATACATTGTACCTACATTGTTCATCTATGACATCTTTGTTATCGTCATTTCTCACTCTCAACTTGTGCTGCTCATATCTCATGACTTCTCCACCAAATTCCATGATCTATAGCTTGTTGGAATCAACGCAAGGTTATCTACATGCTGACAAAGTTTGAAGCAAATCCATTCAGCTATTGTGGAGAAAATTGCATTGAAGCACTCACTAGTCAATATCTGTAGAGGTCCTAAAAAATCAAGGGTAATGATAAATTTTCTAAATTGATTTCTCTGTGTCTAGTTGATCATTTCAAGTCATTCCACTTGGAATCATTAGGTTACTAAGCTAATTAGATACCCCTAAAAGGAATTTTTCCAATTCCTTCTGTACTGGTAGCACTGAACATTACAAGCAGTAGTTGTATGATAAAAAATAGAAGGTTTTCTTGGATTCGTCTATTTTGAACTAGTCTGTTTTGATTCAATCTTTTCATACATCATTTCCAAAGTTAATAGGCACTTTTATGGTGTCATTGGAAAGCTAAGAGGGCCCACACATCAACTCTAAAGTCACAAAGGGCTAGTACTAAGCAAGATTTGGCTGTACCAACTCATCACTTGGAGTATCCATCCATCTTTCCCAACAAAAACAAGCACCACATTCTTGGTATGAAAAAATACATGCCTATCTGATTGCACATGGTTTTGAGAATAGCCCAACTGAAAGCACCTTGTATGTTAAACATGCTAAGGATGTGCCTCTGATCATTGTTGTGTATGGTGATGAGATGCTGCTCTCTGGTCCTCATGAGAAGCATATTGCTGATTTTAAGGCTGATTTACATGCCTCATTTGAGATGTCTGATTTGGGGCATTTATGCCATTATTTGGGCATTCACTTTACGCAGGTTGATGGCGGAATAGCTTTGTGTCAAACTAAATATATTGACAGATTATTGTAGCATTTTGGTCTGAAGGCTATAAGCCTATTGCCACTACTATGGAGATAGGTTTATGATTGAGTCTTCATGATGCTGAAGATGCATTTGATGTTGTTCTCTATTGGTAGGTTGTTGGATGCTTGATTTTCTTATGCATTACTCGGCCAAATATTCAATTTGTTGTCTCATCGATGATCAGGTTTATGCATTGCCCAGGTGTCAAGCATTGGCAGGTAGTTAAGCGCATATTTCTCTATTTGAGTGGTACCCAGCTACTTGGATTGTTTTATCCCAAGGGGAATCACTACTGCCAAATTTGCATCCTTTTTTTTATAGTGATTGGGCTAGTTGCTATGACACTCATGTGTCCACTAGTGGCTTTTGCTTCATGCTTGGTAGCTCATGTATATATTGGTTGAGCAAGAAGCAGCCTAATATGGCCACTTCCAATTGTGAAGCTGAGTATAGGGTAGCTTTCACAAAGACTCTTGAGTATGTGTGGCTCAAACGCCTTATGGCTGATTTCGGTGTTGGTTAGTCTTCTTTGACCACCATCTTCACTGATAGTCAGAATGCATTAGCAATTGCAAAGAACCCTCTATTCCATGTCAACATTGAGCACATTAAGGTGCATTATCATTATGTTAGGGAGAGGTTCATTGCTGGAGAGATCAACTTGTTCTCCCTAGGGAGAAGTTTGAAGCTTTGCGCAAAGCTTTGGGCTTACTTCCTTTTGTGGAGTGATTTCCACATAGCTTGGCACTTCCTTATTCATGAGTGTCAGCTCCTTGTCCATTGCATCGCTCCCAAGGGGGATCTGCTGATATATTTAGGTAATGATGTGTGTGAATACACTAGGATCGCCAAGGCACTTTTTTCCCTCTTTTGGAGGTTTTTTCTCGGGCTTGTATATATGCCTATTGCCCTAATGGGTTACTTATCTTTGTACATTCTAGTGGTAATACATTGAGTATTGTGTGTTGTGGTTTTCTCTTGTGAAGAACTAAATGAGTGTGTAGTCCTAAGCTTTTAAGAATGCACTTAGGCTTTCTAATTGTACCAACAATTAGTGTGTAGTCCTAAGGTTTTAAGAATGCACTTGTATATATGCCTATTGCCCTAATGGGTTACTTATCTTTGTACATTCTAGGGGTAATACATTGAGTATTGTGTGTTGTAGTTTTCTCTTGTGAAGAACTAAATGAGTGTGTAGTCCTAAGGTTTTAAGAATGCACTTAGGCTTTCTAATTGTACCAACAGTCAAATCTTAGCAAAAGTAGATAAATTAACATCCATGAAACCCTTAACAGGTGGGATAAAAAAATTGAAAATAAAGTATATGATACACAAGAGAGGATTGACACCCCAAAAAGAAATGATTACAATATCCTTCAATATTTTGGATCTTTTTTATATTTATCAAGCCCTCATCATTAACTTATGGCTATGAGATACTGCTCAAAACGTTGACTCATTTGTGTTCAAAAAGTGAATGATTATAAAGATCAGCCTTTTATAGTATGAACAAAACCTCCTGATAAAAAAATCTAGTTGGGATGTAGCTATAGGCATAGATTGGACTCCCAAATGGTTGCTACTTCAAAACCATGCCTATATTGGTATTAAGAAAAGATGGTCATCTTCCTCATGTATGGATCCACAATAATGGCCAATCGTGTCAATTTTAAGTGTTGAGTGCTTCTACATAGAGAAATGAATGCTTGAAATCTATCAAGTGCATGCATTCCCCTACCATGATTATTGGGGACTTTAATAGGGTTAAGAAAATGAACAACATATTTGAGAGGAAACGGCTCTCAACTTCCCTAACAAAAATCTGAGATCTCCTTAGTTCCATGTGATGTGATGGTCCAATCTCTTCCCTTATTTAGATGAAAAAATAAGACCCTCTAGATTTTTCCACTACTAACAATGAATTCTTTGCTGGGGTATTGGATCAAAGCTATTACATCACCTTTGCATCTCTGATTAATCCTAGGAAGATGATCATTCACATAAAAAACAAAAGATAGGGGAAACTCTTTGTTGCATTGAATATTTTTTGAGAAAGAAGTTAGGAATGGGAAAACTAAGCTTTTAACATCTCGAAGGTTAGTGAAATGCTTTGATAAAACAAGACATAAAATGCTAACACCTCAATTCTTCCTTTAAGGATTGATGGGTAGGAAAGAATGATATACCAATGAGAGAGGTATGTAAATTTTTGAAGAAGAAGAAAAGTAGATCTTCAAAAAATGTAGAAAACATGTAGATAATTCATCTATATAGGAAGATGGATCCATAGATTCAATCAAGCAACTTGTTGCTAGCCTACATGAATTATTGATGTCTTGGTGATACTCCATATAGTCAACTTTACACACAAGCTGATTGCCAAATGAATGATTAAAGCTTGAATGAACCAACATGAATCCTTGAATCAACCAACTTATCATTAGAAAGAGGGATTCATTGTTCCCTGATCAACTATTCTATGTGGTTAAACCAAACGACTATTATCTTCCTCTTTCCTAGATTTCTATTAAAGTTCTATTTGAAGGCTTAGAATGAGTGATATCGCTTTGAAAAATGTGGAATAATTTATAATCCCATTACCTTGTCTATAAATAGGGAAGTGGAACATAAGCATATGATGATATCTTGTTATAGAATGGGTTTGGCTTTGTCCTCTTGAGGTGGAGATCTAGAGTTACCCCCAGGGGTGACAAGTAATGGCTCTGGCCAATTAAACCAATTGTAATCAAATATTCACCTTGTCTAACCTCTAGTTTGTCATATACAAGGGGTCCCACGGCTACTATGCTCATTCACATGTACAGTCACACTTTCAAAGTTAAAGCTCAAGGCAATAGGCTTCGATTGTACTATTAGATATGCTCAATACTCCACCTGCATGTGGCCACAAATGATCTATGGTGCTCTACATTGTAAGGCCTCCATTATGAGGAGAAGCCATATGAGAGCCCAAACATTTGTGGAGCCCTAACTTCCAAGTTAGATGAGGTCTATGTGTGACCGTTAGTTTATAGATGATCTTTGCGAGCCTAGCCATTAAGTTAGCTAGGGCATAAACTTCCAGGCCATTGGGTTACCATTTAAGGTGAAAATGAAGGCCCTATGGCGTCACGCGGTGTCCCCATAGAACCTTAATGGGGGGAGTGCATAGGGGGGCTTGCCCCCTTCTACGAGGTCCGGGGGGCCTAGCTGCCTATCCCATAGGGCCGAGACGGTAGGACTTCTAGTCGTGGAGATATTGTCAGATCGTATATTTTACCATCTATTTTGTATCTATCGACCACGTTTATCTATACCAAACCACCTTGTAAAAGCTATATAAGCACGACCCACGTTGAGCTTCATACAACATTGCGCACTAGTAAGCCCTTCATCTAGAGTCTGTCTAGATTGCCATGTAAGCTCCACATTGGGAGTGCACAGGTGGAGAGCACCACCATTGTAACTGCATTACGCTCAGCAATCTGAGAATTTGAGTTCTCTATCTCTCAGTCTGCGTCTATCTTTGTCTGCGTTTTTTCTTTCAACTTTGTCTACAGGTCTATTCCACTGTGCTCTTATTTTCTTACATGGTATCAGAGCTTAGGAGGCTCTAAGTGGTGTAGAAGTAGACACACAGAGGTTGTAGAGGTCTGAATAACAAAAGAGAGGAGATGTGAAGCCGCACGTCATCATCTACGACTGGGAGTCAAGGTGGTTCATCTACAGGAGTAGGTGGCGCACAAGCAGGAGTAGCAATGATGCCGGTCATAGAGTGAACTTGATGGTATGAACTACACCCTGTGGAAGTTCAAAATCACTTCTATTCTTTATTCGTACGAGCTTTTGGAGACTGTTCTTGGGATTGATCATGAGCCCCAAGAAAGACCTGATCCGCACAATCCTGGTCAAATGATTCCTCCTGATGCTAATCTTCTATGTGCTTGACAACGTAGACATGCAGATGCAGTCTATGCTCTAGTTACAAGTACTTCTGATAGTTTTTTGACTCTCATTCAGCATACTGCAAAGGCATGTGAAGCATGGAACATATTGAGAAATCAATATGAAACTCGTAATCAGACACGGATTTAGAACTTGGAGAAACAGCTTGGATCAGAACGGTTTGTTGATGGGGAGACTCCAGCGGTCTTTATCACTCCCATAAAGGATCCATGAGATCAAATCGTGGGAGCAGGTGTTCAAAAATGAAGTTAAGAGCTAGCTCGTCATTATCTTTGAATTTGTCCACCTAAGTTTGATGGTTTGGTAACTGCTCTTAACACTCAAATTAGACCTCAACCACTAACTTTTGAAGAATTTAGTGCCTTACTCATGGAGGAGGAGCTACGACTCAAGGCAAGGAGTGGTGGTAGCAAAGGAGATGCGACATTCATAGCAAATGCCAAAGGAGGCAAAATAGACTCTTCAAAAGATAGAGACAAAAAGAAGAACGAGAAAAAGAAGTTGAAGGGAGAGTGTTTCCACTACAAGAAGAAAGGACAAAGAATCCAAGAGTATCGCATCAAGAAGGTAGAAGAGAACAGTGGATCTTCAAAAGGTGGCAAGGGCAAGGAGTCTACCAATACAACAAAAATAGAGCTTGAGTTATTTGTTACGATAGAGGAGGTGTGCTCCTCGGCTAAAGATTCAGGAACAGATGACTCATGGGTGTTGGAGAGTGGTGCATCTCGTCACATGACGAGTAGAAAAGACCTTTACAGTTCCTTACAACCTCTAAAGGAACCCTTCATAGTAAAGGTAGGGAACAATGCAAGATGTCCTGTAGAGGGCGAAGGTACGGTTTCTTTCATTAACTCTAATGGTGATATCAGAAAGCTTTCAAATGTGTTGTATGTTCCGCAAATAAAACAAAATCTACTTTTCAGTAGCTTCTATAACTGATCAAGGTCATCAAGTATCTTTAAGTAAGACAGGAGCTAAGATTATGGAGGATAACAACAACGTTGTTGGGACTGGCATAAGGAGGAACAACCTATATGAGTTGTGTGCTGGCTCAAGCTTTTGGTAAGTTTAAAGAATGGCTTCAGCTTGTGGAAACTGAAATAGGGAAGAAGATGAAGAAATTGAGGACAGATGGTGGTGGTGAGTTCACATCAATCGAGTTTGAAGATTTCTACAAGAGTAAGGCAATGAAGCATCAACTCACAATGGCACATAGTCCTCAACAAAACGGTGTTGCAGAACGTCGGAATCGAACCATCATGGAGATGGCAGGGTGCATGTTGAAAGGAAAGGGTTTGCCTAATCGATTTTGGGTAGAGGCTATCAACAATGCTGTCTACATCTTGAATCAAAGCTACACCAAGGCACTTGATGGAAAGACTCCACAAGAAGCCTACACTGGTAAAACACCTTCTCTTTCCTATTTCAAAAGTATTTGGAAGTGAATGTTATGTACATGTTCTAGATAGGGAGAGAAACAAGCTTCAACCAAAAAGCATCAAATGTATCTTCCTAGGGTACAACAAATATAAGAAGGCTTATAAGCTTTATGACCCTGAGGCTAAGAAGATCATGGCGAGTCATGATGTGGTGTTTAAGGAGGAAAAGCCACATGCAGTGGAGGAGGAAAAGAGAGCTTCCACTTTAGCATCAGGCGAAGGGGCAATCCACTATGAACTTGTCCCAACAACTATCCCTTCTATACAAGAAAAGGAAGCCTCATCTTCAGATGATGAGTCTAAAAGTCACCAACCTGCCAACACCCAAGTGGAAAAGCCATTGCCACATTGGGTGAGGCAACTTTATGATTCTGCAAAACCCATCCCACAATCACTAGAACAGGTTGCAAATGGACCGAGGCGATCACAGAGAATAGAGGAACAGAGACGGGCAAACACCCATATTGTAAACATAGCCTTGATGGTTGATCTCATTCAAGAAGAAGCAAAGGAACCAACCAATGTGGAAGAGGCAATCCATGATCCGAATTTGAGGGCTGCCATGCAAACAGAATACAACAATATCATGAAGAATGGAACTTGGGAGCTAGTGGATCAACCCCCTACACGTAAAGTCATTGGCACCAAGTGGGTCTGGAAGCTAAAGTACAAGGCGGATGGTACTCTAGAAAAGTATAAAGCAAGACTTGTTGCATAGGACTACTCACAAGTTGAAGGCATTGACTTTTGTAAATCCTTTGCCCCAACTACAAGAATGATTGCTATCCTAGTAGTACTAGTTGTGGCTGCACATAAGTGTTGTCCATTCTATCACATGGATGTTAAATCAGCATTCCTGAATGGAGATCTCAAGGAGGAGGTATATGTGTCTCAGCCTGCACCAAGGTTTGAGGCTCCCCATTCAGAGAACAAGGTATGTAAGCTGAAGAAGGCACTATATGGGCTAAAACAAGCCCTAGAGCATGGTACCAACAGATAGATAAGTATCTCTTGGACCTAGGTTTCAAAAGATGTGCTTCTGATGCTAACTTGTATGTTCTAAAGAGAGGAGGGAAGACAATTCTGCTTGTACTCTATGTAGATGACCTTGTGATTAGAGGAAATGATGATGCTCTTCTTCAACAAACAAAAGATGCCCTGAGTTCAGAATTTGAAATGACAGACTTGGCCTTAATGCATTATTTCTTAGGTCTTGAAATTTGGTAGGAACGAGGGAAGGTTTTGTACTCTCAACAAAAGTATGCAAGGTAGATATTGAACATGGAGGATTGCAAGGAAATTTCTACACCTATGGAGGTCAACACAAAATTATCTTGCCAAACCTCCATTTAAAAATAAAATCCGATGAGAAAATATACCTCGTACTCAGCTTTAAACAAGGTTTGCGTTCTTCTAAAGCGTTTTGTTACAACTATGTTCTACGTTTAAAATAAGCTTCATATAAAATGTGAGCACGAAGATTCAAGAGTGAGGTCTGTGATGCATCTTTATATTGTACTATAGCCTGTAGGAGTAACCAAGTGTACTCTTTCCCAACTTCCAAGGTGAGCTTAGACGCGGCTCCAACAGGCAACCCTTTCGCGTTCCTTCCTCTCTGAACTCCCTTTTTTCTTTTAAGTTGGCAACCTCTTATTGGGAGAATTATAAGGACGTTGCAGATCTATAGCCAAGTTGCATGTTTCATGACAATGATCCAAGCATACATGGACGAAAACTCATTTTAATGTGTTTTTTGGAAATCTTCTTCTCTTGAGTTCCTCTTTATATCTAAGTTTGCTTTGCTCCTGATTTTAAGATGGCCAACTATGATTTTGAGATGGTCAACTAAGGAAATGTGCAAGTTTTCTTCATCCTCTTAAAATAATAAATTAACATGGAGCTGACTTCGTTTTAAAGGAGGAGATCCAAGGTTTCACTATGGGCCACTTCACGGATTTGCTTTAGGTCTGTCCCCCTATGATTGCGCAAAGATATGAGTGCATGGTTAGCATCTCAAAAGTGATCATGAATAAGGTTCCTAAAGCACATGCTAAACAACACTCTAACTAGCTCTACGATCAAAGATATTATCAAAGAAATTCCTCGAGGTAAAAGTCCTTGTCTAGATGGGGTCTCTAACAAATAATTAATTTCTTTTGAAGATGTGCTTGTGGGTCTCATTGGCCTAGTATGGAGTGAAGCCAAATGTTCGAGCATAGTGTTGTTAAGATGATCCACAAAAAACAATAACTTCATAAGTAATTGGAGGCTTATCACCATGATTTTATTCTAGCTAAAAAGATAGTTGCGAAAGTGCTCGCCAATGTGTGTGCATGGTATCTTTGGAATTGGCTCCACGAGGAGCACAAAGGCTTCATCAAAGTGAGCTCTATTCTTGAGACCATCTTGGACATTTCGGAAGATCTTAAATATGCCATAGAGTCAAACCGAAACCTATTCTTTTTGAAGTTTGACTTTGAGAAAGCCTACCACAAGTTGAAATGAGACTGCATTTTCCAATCGCTCAAGGATATCGATTTTTGTCTCGAGGATCATTAGGACGACATCAACTCTCTTAGAGAAAACCTGTGCTCAATAAATATCAAGATTCATCTCTCTACCTTTTATGCTAAAGTGGTCCATTAAGCAAGGCTACCCTTTGGGCCTCATGCTCTTTTCCATTGATGAGGGTTGGCCTTATTTATGTGGTTAACAAACTTTTCTATGCATAGGCTATTAAGAAAACTCTCCCTTTCGCATTGATGAGGACCAAATGGTTCTTAGGACTTCTGCCAATGATATGAATGCTTCTCTCCAAAATGACCCACGTTATTGTAAGAAATTTATAGCATAACGAAATAGACTAGTAGATAGGGTTGAGAAAAAATGCAGACAAAGAGAGATGCAAACCAAGAGATAGAGAACACAAATTCTCAAATTGCTAAGAGTAATGCAGCTACAAATATGTTGTTGTCCACCCATGCACTCCCAATGTGGAGCTTAGATGACAATCTAGATAGACTCTAGATGAAGGGCTTACTAATGTACAATCTAGAAACCTACACATGGACCATGCTTATATAGCTTTTACTAAAAGGGAGTTGGTATAGATAAATGCATGCAACTAATTTGTACTCAGCTTTAGTAGAACATAATGCTATAGTTGGTTGCTTCTTACTAATCCAAGAGAAAATCCTTGATCCTAAAGAAAAGCAATATCTAGAAACTGTTTTTCTGGTATCAATATCTCCTGCCCAATCTGAGTCATAGTATCCGACTAGAGATGATCCTTCTTCATAAATAATACCATAATCAGTGGTTCCTTTCACATACCTAAGTATTCGCATGCTTGCCTTGCAATGCATTTGGCAAGGCGTATTCGAGAACCTGCTTACTACTCCAACAACATGAGAGATGTCTAGTCTGCTATTGCACAAGTACTTGAGACTTCCAACTAATTTCGTGTAGCTTCCAGTATCCACTAAAGGTGAAGTATCTTCAATAGATAATTTTGTGTTGACCTCCATAATTGTAGAAATTTCCTTGCAATCGTTTATGTTCAATATCTGCCTTGCATACTTTTGTTGAGAGTTGAAAATCTTCCCTCATTCCTACCAAATTTCAAGACCTAAGCAATAATGCATTAAGGCTAAGTCTGTCATTTCAAACCCTGAACTCAAGGCATTCTTTTGTTTGTTGAAGAAGAGCATCATCATTTCCTCTTATCACAAGGTCATCTACATAGAGTACAAGCACAATTTCTTCCCTCCTCTCTTTAGAACATACAAGTTAGCATCAGACGCACATCTTTTGAAACCTAGGTCCAAGAGATACTTATCTATCCACTGGTACCATGCTCTAGGGCTTGTTTTATCCCATATAATGCCTTCTTCAGCTTACATACCTTGTTCTCTGAATGGGGAGCCTCAAACCTTGGTGCAGGCTGAGACACATATACCTCCTCCTTGAGATCTCCATTCAGGAATGCTGATTTGACATCCATGTGATAGAATGGCCAACACTTATGTGCAGCCACAGCTAGTACTACTCCGATAGCAATCATTCTTGCAGTTGGGGCAAAGGATTCACAAAAGGCAATGCCTTCAACTTGTGAGTAGTCCTATGCAACAAGTCTTGCTTTATACTTTTCTAGAGTACCATCCGCCTTGTACTTTAGCTTCTAGACCCACTTGCTGCCAATGACTTTACGCTTAGGGGGTCGATCCACTAGCTCCGAAGTTCCATTCTTCATGATATTGTTTCTATTTGCATGCCAGCCCTCAAATTCAAATCATGGATTGCCTCTTCCACATTGGTTGGTTCCTTTGCTTCTTCTTGAATGAGATCAGCCATCAAGGATGTGTTTACAATATGGGCGTTTGTCCGTCTCTATTCCTCTATTCTTTGGGATCACGTCATTCCATCTGCAACCTGTTCTAGTGACTGTGGGATGGGGTTTGTAGAATCATAAAGTTGCCTCACCCAACGAGGCAATGGCTTTTCCACTTGGGTGTTGGCAGGTTGGTGACTTTTAGACTCATCATCTGAAGATGGGGCTTCCTTCTCTTGTATAGAAGAGATAGTTGTTGGGACAAGTTCATAGTGGATTGCCCCTTCGCCTGATGCTAATGTCGAAGCTCTCTTTTCCTCCTCCACTGCATGTGGCTGTTCCTCCTTAAATACCACATCATGACTCACCATGATCTTCTTAGCCTCAGGGTCATAAAGCTTATAAGCCTTCTTATATTCGTTGTACCCTAGGAAGATACATTTGATGCTTTTTGGTTGAAGCTTGTTTCTCTCCCTATCTAGAACATGTACATAACATTCACTTCCAAATACTTTTGAAATGGGAAACAAAAGGTGTTTTACTAGTGTAGGCTTCTTGTGGAGTCTTTCCATCAAGTGCCTTGGTGTAGCTTTGATTCAAGTTGTAGATAGCAGTGTTGATAGCCTCTACCCAAAATTGATTAGGCAAACCCTTTCCTTTCAACATGCACCCTGCCATCGATTCTGACGTTCTGCAACACCGTTTTGTTGAGGACTATGTGCCATTGTGAGTTGATGCTTCATTCCCTTACTCTTGGAGAAATCTTCAAACTCTATTGATGTGAACTCACCACAACCATCTGTCCTGAAATTCTTCATGTTCTTCCTTGTTTCAGTTTCCACAAGCTGAATCCATTCTTTAAACTTACCAAAAGCTTGAGCCTTATCGTGAAGGAAGTACACCCACATCTTCTTGCTATAGTCATCGACAAGTAACATGAAGATCCGCCCAAGGCCTGTGAAGGCATTTCACCGCACAAGTCAGCATGCACCAACTCTAGAGGATAGCTTGCCATGTTCTTGATTTCTTGTGGAAACGCCTTCCTCTGTTGCTTGCCCATCATGCAAGCTTCACATGGTTCCTTCATTTCTGCAATCGATGGTAGGTGTGCAACCATACCTCTGTGATGCATCTCCTTCACTACACGGTATCCAATGTGGCCGAATCTCTCATGCCATAGCTTACTTGTGCCCACGTTTGTAGTGGTTGTAAGAGCACACAACTCATACAGGTTGTTCCTCCTTATGCCAGTCCCAACAATGTTGTTGTGATCGTCCATAATCTTAGCTCCTGTCTTACTTAAAGATACTTGATGACCTTGATTAGTTATAGAAGCTACTGAAAAGTAGATTTTGTTTTATTTGTGGAACATACAACACATTTGAAAGCTTTCTGATATCACCATTAGAGTTAATGAAAGAAACCGTACCTTCGCCCTCTACAAGACATCTTGCATTGTTCCCTACCTTTACTATGAAGGGTTCCTTTGGAGGTCTTAAGGAACTATAAAGGTCTTTTCTACTCGTCATGTGACGAGATGCACCACTTTCCAACACCCATGAGTCATCTGTTCCTGAATCTTTAGCCGAGGAGCACACCTCCTCTATTGTAACAAATAACTCAAGCTCTATTTTTGTTGTATTGGTAGACTCCTTGCCCTTGCCACCTTTTGAAGATTCACTATTCTCTTTTGCCTTATTGATGCGATGGTCTTGGATTCTTTGTCCTTTCTTCTTGTAGTGGAAACACTCTCCCTTCAACTTCTTTTTGTCGTTCTTCTTTTTGTCTCTATCTTATGAAGAGTCTATTTTGCCTCCTTCGGCATTTGCTATGAATGTCGCATCTCCTTTGCTACCACCACTCCTTGCCTTGAGCCGTCGCTCCTCCTCCATGAGTAAGGCACTAAATTCTTCAAAAGTTAGTGGTTGAGCTCTGATTTGAGTGTTAAGAGCAGTTACCAAACCATCAAACTTAGGTGGACAGATTCGAAGACAATGACGAGCTAGCTCTTAACTTGATTTTTGAACACCTGCTCCCACGATTTGATCTCGTAGATCCTTTATGGGAGTGATAAACACCTTTGCAGTCTCCCCATCAACAAACCGCTCTGGTCCAAGCTAATTCTCCAAGTTCTAAATCCGTGTCTGATTACGAGTTTCATATTGATTTCTCAATATGTTCCATGCTTCACATGCCTTTGTAGTATGCTGAATGAGAGTCAAAAAACTATCAGAAGTACTTGTAACTAGAGCATAGAGTGCATCTGCATGTCTACGTTTTCAAGCATGTAGAAGATTAGCATCAGGAGGAATCATTTGACTAGGATTGTTCGGATCAGGTCTTTCTTGGGGCTCATGATCAATCCCAAGAACAGTCTCCAAAAGCTCATACGAATCAAGAATAGAAGTGATTTTGAACTTCCATAATGTGTAGTTCATACCATCAAGTTTACCTTCTGTGAAGGCTGGTGACCATATCCGGAATGTTGGGATGACGGACATCATTGCTACTCGTGCTTGTGCGCCACCTACTCCTGTAGATGAACCACCTTGACTCCCAGTCGCTGATGATGACGTGCCGCTTCACATATCCTCCCTTTTGTTGTTCAGACATCTGCAACCTCTGCATTTCTGCTTCTACACCACTTAGAACCTCCTAAGCTCTGATACCATGTAAGAAAATAAGAGCACAATGGAATAGACCTGTAGACAAAGTTGAAAGAAAAAATGCAGACAAAGATAGACGCAGACTGAGAGATAGAGAACACAAATTCTTAGATTGCTAAGCGTAATGCAGTTACAATGATGGTGCTCTCCACCTGTGCACTCCCAATGTGGAGCTTACATGGCAATCTAGATAGACTCTAGATGAAGGGCTTACTAGTGCGCAATGTTGTATGAAGCTCAACCTGGGTCGTGCTTATATAGCTTTTACAAGGTGGTTCGGTATAGATAAACGTGGTCAATAAATACAAAATAGATGGTAAAATATACGATCCGACAATATCTCCATGACTAGAAGTCCTACCATCTCCGCCCTACAGGCGAGGGGGATAGGCCCCTCGGACCCTGTAGAAGGGGGCAAGCCCCCCTCTGCACTCCCCCCATTAAGGTTCTATGGGGACACCGCGTGATGACATAGGGCCTTTATTTTCACCTTAAATGGTAATCCAATGGCCTGGAAGTTTATGCCCTACATAACCTAATGGCTAGGCTCACAAAGATCATCTACAAATTAACGGTCACACATAGACCTCATCTAACTTGGAAGTTAGGGTTCCACAAATGTTTGGGCTCTCATATGGCTTCTCCTCATAATGGAGGCCTTACAACTTAGAGCACCATGGATCATTTGTGGTCACATGAGGGTGGAGTATTGAGCATATCTAATAGTACAATCGAAGCCTACTGCCTTGAGCTTTAACTTTGAAAGTGTGACTGTACATGTGAATGAGCATAGTAGCCATGTGACCCCCTGTATATGACAGACTAGAGGTTAGACAAGGTGAATATTTGATTACAATTGGTTTAATTGGCCAGAGCCATTACTTGTCACCCCTAGGGGTAACCCTAGACCTCCAACTCAAGAGGACAAAGCCAAACCAATTCTATAACAGGAAATCATCATATGCTTATGTTCCACTTCCCTATTTATAGACAAGGTAATAGGATTATGAATTATTCCACATTTTTCAAAGCGATATCACTCATTCTAAGCCATCAACTAGAACTTATAATAGAAATCTGGGAAAGAGGAAGATAATAGTCCTTTGGTTTTTCCACATAGAATAGTTGATCAGGGAACAATGAATCCCTCTTTCTAATGATAAGTTGGTTTATTCAAGGATTCATGTTGGTTCATTCAAGCTTTAATCATTCATTCGGCAATCAGCTTGTGTGTAAAGTTGACTATATGGAGTATCACCAAGACATCAATAATTCATATAGGCTAGCAACAAGTTGCTTGATTGAATCTATGGATCCATCTTCCTATCTAGATGAATTATCTACCTGTTTTCTACGTTTTTTGAAGATCTACTTTTCTTCTCCTTCAAAAATTTACATACCTCTCTCATTGGTATATCATTCTTTCCTACCCATCAATCCTTAAAGGAAGAATTGAAGTGTTCGCATTTTATGTCTTGTTTTATCAAAGCATTTCACTAACCTTCGAGATGTTAAAAGCTTAGTTTTCCCATTCCTAACTTCTTTCTCAAAAAATATTCAATGCAACAAAGAGTTTCCCCTATCTTTTGTTTTTGATATGAATGATCATCTTCCTAGGATTAATCAGAGATGCAAAGGTGATGTAATAGCTTTGATCCAATACCCCAGCAAAGAATTCATTGTTAGTAGTGGAAAAATCTAGATGGTCTCATTTTTCATCTAAATAAGGGAAGAGAATGGACCATCAAATCACATGGAACTAAGGAGATCTCAGATTTTTGTTAGGGAAGTTGAGAGCCGTTTCCTCTCAAATATGTTGTTCATTTTCTTAAGCCTATTGAAGTCCCCAATAATCATGATAGGGGAATGCATGCACTTGATAGATTTCAAGCATTCATTTCTCTATGTAGAGGCACTCAACACTTAAAATTGACACGATTAGCCATTATTGTGGATCCATACATGAGGAAGTTGAGCATCTTTTCTTAATACCAATATAGGCATGGTTTTGAAGTAGCATCCATTTGGGAGTCCAATCTATGCCTATAGCTACATCCCAACTAGTTTTTTTTATCAGGAGGTTTTGTTCATACTATAAAAGGCTGATCTTTATAATCATTCACTTTTTGAACACAAATGAGTCAATGTTTTGAGCAGTATCTCATAGCCATAAGTTAATGATTAGGGCTTGATAAATATAAAAAAGATCCAAAATATTGAAGGATATTGTAATAATTTCTTTTTGGGGTGTCAATCCTCTCTTGTGTATCCTATACTTTATTTTCAATTTTTTTATCCCACCTCTTAAGGGTTTCATGGATGTTAATTTATCTACTTTTGCTAAGATTTGACTGTTGGTACAATTAGATAGCCTAAGTGCATTCTTAAAACCTTAGTACTACACATTCATTTAGCTCTTCACAAGAGAAAACCACATATGAACTCATGCTTGTCAATTTGATCATATTTACTTAGGATAATTATAAAAATCAAGAGAATAAGGAATCTCATGAAGTTAGGGAGCTTAACCCATGACTCATGTGGTAGGAAGAATCAACGAAAATCATCCTTAAAGTTTAGGATCACTTTTAGGAGAGGGAAACTTCAAATTCAAACTCAAGGCATGTCTATAAATACACATACTTTTAGTCGGAGGAAAGATGGGGCATTTTTGAGATACATTGAGCTACTTTAGTGAGCATACATTGATCTCAACTCATTTATGAGTATTCCACTACACTTCCCTTGTATCATGTGTTCAATAGCATTTACATTTTGATACATTTTGCCAAGTACATTTCTGCCTACTATCTATTGTTGCATCTTCATCATTATAGTGAACTTGTTGTTGGAGTTAGGCATCTGTGAAAGCAGCACAAGGAAGTAGAAGAAGAAGCTTGGAGCACAACACACAATACTGAATGTATTACCACTAGAATGTACAAAGATAAGTAACCCATTAGGACAATAGGCATATATACAAGCCCAAGAAAAAACCTCCAAAAGAGGGAAAAAAGTGCCCTGGCGGTCCTAGTGTGTTCACACACATCATTACCTAAATATATCAGTAGATCCCCCTTGGGAGCAATACAGTGGACAAGGAGCTCGTACTTATGAATAAGGAAGTGCCAAGCTATGTGGAAATCACTCCACAAAAGGAGAACTTCTCCCTAGGGAGAGCCTTCGTGAAAACGTATGCAATGTTCTCGTGCGTGGGCACATATGCCAAGTTGATCTCTCCAGCAATGAACCTCTCCCTAACATAATGATAATGCACCTTAATGTGCTTAGTGTGGACATGGAACACAGGGTTCTTTGCAATTGCTAATGCACTCTGACTATCAGTGAAGATGGTGGTGGAAGAAGACTAACCAACACCGAAATCAGCCATAAGGTGTTTGAGCCATCTTGATGTCCAAGTCTGATGTATAAGGGAAGTACAAAATCCATGATGCTGAGTATCCTTTAGGTACTTCAAGATCCTTTTGAGAGCCTCCAAGTGAGGTGCCCTAGGCTTGTGCATAAAATGACTTAGCACACTTACTCCATAAGCAATGTCTATCCTTGTCAAGGTAGCATAATTCAAGCTTCCCACTATGCTTTGATAACCTGTAATGTCCTCAAGTACATCACCTTCATGAGCACTTAATTTTAGGTTTACCTCCATTGGAATACTTGCAACTTTGGCATCCTACAACTGAAACTTCTTCAACATATCCTGTATATACTTTCTCTGAGTAATGTAAATTACAGAGTTAGTATAGACTAACTCAAGTCCAAGAAAGATCCAAGGTCACTAATTTTGAACTCCTTCATCATCTGATTCTTGATCTGTTTGATGCCATTAGCATCATTACCTGTAAGTATGATATCATCAACATATACACATAGGTATATTACCGCTGAATTACTTCTCTTGATGAATAGAGTGATAGAGTATATCCACTCCTAGTTGCAGCAGAAGAATGATAGGCCCTTCCTAGGACCAAACAGTTCACTACCACAGTCCACCAAAAATTGAATTGCTCTCTGGACCTGAAGACTGAACCTATGAAATTTTGCACACTAAAAATAGACTCTCTAAGCTTTCCAACAAGCCATAGATCACTGAATTTGGAGAATGTAAGCTATGCCAAACACCTTGCACAAGACAAACCAAAATCTGCCCAAACTGGTGCTTGCACCTGTGTGTACCTTCCAACACACATATATTTGGGAATATGCAGAGATCAGACCAAAGAACTTTCAAGCTCAATATACTCAAGGTTAATGAACACTTGATACGAAGATTACATTCAAAAGAAAGCTTACAATCATAGGAACAAAATGAGCTATCTTGCAAATGAATCGGACTAGTACACAAAGAGATATGGGTGATCAAAGATAACTTCCTATGAGAAAACTTCATCAAGCAAGGGCCTTGCTTAGCTAGGGGCTAGCTTAGACCTGGAGTAACCACTCCTAATGAGAGCCTACAAGTTCTCAAATGGTAGAGGATGATAGCCACGACTTTGCTCCATGTCTTTGCTTATATAATGCTCAAAAAAGTGGTTGTAACTTTGAATTCAAAAATGCCCTCCATATGATCCCGACTTTTCTCCATCAATTAGGTGAGTAAAGGGCTGAGAAAACTCGTGGAAAAGTGGTTGTATATTCTACCAAAAAGTGTGAGTGATGTGGCACTTCAACTTAGCATGAGTTCCCACACTTGAGATTGCTAAAATTCTAACACTCCCCCTCAAGCTCAAGTATTAGTCTTTATTGATCTCCTTCAAGTTGAGGTTGATTTTGAACTTCTCCAACTTGCTTGCATCCATAAACTTGGTCATGATATCTGCTAGCTGATCTTTGGTGTTGATGTACTTGATGTCCACTTCTTTTGCTAGTACCTTTTCTCTGATGAAGTGATAATGGATCTCTATGTGCTTGCTTCTTGCATGGAACATAGGGTTGCTTGCTAGATGAATGCTTGACATATTATCTCCAAATAGAGTGAACTCTTTGACCTCCACATCCAAGTCTTTGAAGATCTTCTTGAGCCACATGATCTCACATGTAGCAAGTGCTAAAGCTCTATATTAAGCCTCAGTAGATGATAATGCAACTGTAGGTTGCTTCTTGGACATCCATGAAATGACTCTTTGACCTAGCATGAAGACATAGCCAGATGTGCTCCTTCGATCCTCCTTTGAACCAGCCCAATCAGCATCACTAAAGCCTTGAGGTTGTAATCCATCTCCATAAGGGTAGTACAACCCTTGGTTGATAGTGTGCTTGATGTACCTAAGCACTATCTTGGCTGCATTCATATGAACATCAGTTGGTGAATTTAGAAATTGAGAGAGAACTCCTACAACATAAGACAAGTCAGGTCTTGTGATGGTAGCATAATTAAGGCTACCAATTATGCTTCTATATGCTGAAATATCTTCAAGAGGTTGCCCTTCACTTGCACATAGCTTAGTGTTTGGATCCACAGGTTGTGTGAGTGGCTTACATCCACTCATACCATACTTATAAAGTACATCTAGCAAGTATTTCCTTTGAGCAAGGTAAACACCATTTTCTACATGAATAACTTCAATCCCAAGAAAGTATTTAAGAACTCCAAGATCTAAAATCTTGAATTCATTTCCAAGCTTGGCCTTGATCCATGTGATACTTGCGTCATCACTTCCTATTATAATCAAGTCATCCACATATATGCATACATAGACAACTAGTCCTCCCTCCTTCTTGAGGTATAAGGAAGGATCTCCATCACTTGGCTTGTATCCACACCTGCACAAATACTCCACAAGCCTTTGATTCCATGCCCTAGGATCTTGCTTTAAACCATGTAATGCTTTTCTAAGTTTACAAACAAAATCTGAATATTTAGGGTTCTCAAACCCTAATGGTTGAGTCATGTAGACTGTCTCCTGCAAATTACCATTAAGAAAAGCATTCTTTACATCCAATTGATAGATTGTCCACCTCCTAGATGTAGCAACCCCAATGATTGCCCTAATTGTTGTCATCTTTGCAACCGGGCTGAATGTTTCTTCATAGTCAATCCCATAGGATTGAGCAAATCCTTTTGCCACAAGCCTTGCTTTGAATCTAGTAATTGAACCATCAGAATTTCTTTTCACTTTATAGACCCATTTGTTGCCAGTTACCTTCATCCATTCTTGTCTTGGAACAAGACTCCATGTGTTGTTGTCTTCAAGGGCTTTGTACTCTTCTTCCATAGCTTCTTGCCACTCCTTTGTGTCTTTGGCCTCTTCATAGGTAGAAGGTTCATGATCTTTGATAATCTTAGTCATGAAAGCATAATGCCTAGCAATATAACTATCATAAACAAGCCTTGAGATTGGATGTTTTACCCTTGTTGACCTCCTTTCTTCTCCTTTTGGTGGAATGAACCTTCTTTGCCTTGGTGCCTTGATTTCTGCTTTTGATGTAGCTCCCCCTTCTAACATAAGTTCTTCAAAGTCTTAAACTTCATGTCCATCTTCATCAAGCTCTACCAATCTTGCCTTTCCTTTATTCACTGATTGATGGGCTGAATCCATGCTTGAACTCCTTTGTATGCTTGGACCAGTGATTTCCAAGCTATCTTGAAACCTAGCTTCATATCTTCTCTCTGCTTCTTCAATATCTTCATCTTGCAATGGAGCTTTGGAAGCATACCATGGTTTGAGTTCATCGAACACTACATCTCTAGATACCTTTAACTCCTTTGTATTAGGATTGTAGCACCTGTAACCTTTTTGCTCCATAGCATAACCAATAAACATACCTCTTTCAGCCCTTGCATCCATCTTACCTCTCAACTCTTGTGGCACATGTGTGTAGCATACACAACCAAAGATTCTAATGTGTGAAAGGTCTGGTTTCCTTCCACTCCATGCCTCCTCAGGTGTCATGTCATGTACCCCTGATGTGGGACACCTATTCATCAAGTACACAGCAGTAGATACAGCATCTGCCCAATATGTTAAAGGCACATTCATTTCATTTAACATACTCCTAGCAATTTCAGCAATATACCTATTCTTCCTCTCTACCACCCCATTTTGTTGGGGAGTATACCTGCAAGTGATTTGCCTCTTTATACCTTGGTCCTGCAAGAAATCACAAAAAGCATGGGAGAAGTATTCTCCCCCTCCATCGGACCTTAGGGTTTTGATGTAGCAACCTATCTCCTTTTCAACTTGTGCCTTGAATCTTTTGAATACATCAAACACATCTGATTTTTGCTTTATACAATACAACCATACTTTTCTTGAGTAGTCATCTATGAAGGTTACAAAGAACCTATTACCTGCAAGAGAGGGCTCTTTGGTTGGCCCCCACACATCTGTGTGCACAAGGTCTAACACACCATGTGCTACATATCCACTCTTCTTGAAGGGCTGCCTAGTAGACTTGCCTAGTTGACAAGCTTCACACATCTCATACAACATTTGGAATGAAAAATGTGGTAAACCTATTACCAATTGCCTCTTCTCCATGTCGTTCAACCTTTGAATGTTGATGTGACCACACCTTTTATGCCACAAATCCAAATCTCCAATCTTCTTGTCGCCATAAGTGATGAACATTGCCTTGTTGCTTGGTTTTTTGCCAATGTCAAGAGTGAACATTCTTCCTTCCTTCTTTCCATTGGCTATCAGCTCATAGCCATTCCTTGGGTCTTCAATAAAGCATCCTTTGCGGTTGAACAACTTGGTATCCCTTTTCAACCATCTGTCCAACAGAGATTAAGTTTTGTGTAATAGTAGGAACATGCAATACCTCAGATAATCCTTTTGCTTTGTGGTTGCCTTCAAGCTTCACATCTCCCATTTTTTGTATCTCATGCTCTGTGTTGTCTCCTGTCTCCACAAATCCTCTTTGCTTGGGTGCTTGAAGATTGCTGAAGTACTCCTCTTTACCAGACATGTGGTTACTACAACCACTATCTATATACCACACCTCATCATGTGGTTGACCTTCACTTTTACGCTTCATAGCTAACAAATGATCATTTTCTGAATTTGTTGAAGAGTTAGCATAATTACCTTGCCCTTTGTAATTGTTCCCACCTTTCTTTTGCCAACAATCCTTGGCAGTGTCCTTGATTCCCACAATTGAAGCATCCATTTGAGTTGGAGTATCCTCGACCTCCATATCTTCCTCCTCTACCTCTTCCTCTTCCTCTTCCTCTTGATGATTGACCTTCATCTTGGCTTGATTGACTCCCTTGATAGCTTTGGCTGCCTTGTTGGTAGTTGCATCTACCTCTTCCTCTTGAAGCACCTCTATTGCCATTGCCTCTTCCTCCTTTGCTTGCATAGAAGAGTTGGTGTTGGCTGCCCTTTGACTTGTTGCCTCCATGGTTGAGCTCCTCTGTCACCATAAGAGAAGTAAGTTGCTCAAAATCTGGTAATGAATCCCTTACATACACAGAGGTTGTGAATGCCTTCCATTTATCATCTTCTCTAAGCCCATTAAGTGTGTGGGCAACTAGGTCATCATCATCTACAACACATCCTATTGAACCAAGTGCATCCGAGATTTCTTTTACTTTGAGTATGAAGTCATTAATGCTATGATTTGATGACTTCCTAAGGTTGTTGAGCTCATTCTTGAGCTGAATTTTTCTAGCCTTTGTAGAGGTAGAGTACAACCTTTCTAAACACTCCCAAACCTTCTTAGATGTATCTAGATCTTGGATATGACCTATCATGGAGTTACTTATGTGTTGAGAAAGAATGAAGATCACTCTCCTATCCCTTTCTTCCCATTCTCTAATGGATCTCCTTTGATTCTTAGTAGGTGTATGTGGATCTATGTATGGCTTCACCTCAGTACCACTAACCATGGTAATTGCTTTTTTCAAGCTTCTCAATCTGAGTATTATAGTCTCTCATTGTGTATGAGACTATATGTGGATCCTAATCCCTCCTTGGATTGTGATAGATGTGAGAGAGGATGATCTGTTACCTTCCCACAAGAGTCTCCACTTGTCGTGAACTTTCAATGATGATAGAAGCTCCCCCTTGCTTCAAATCCTTCTTCAAATCTTGCTGGTCTTTGCTTCAATCCTTGGCTCTCAAGCAACTTCAAGGCCTGCTCTTGATGTCTTCAATGCTCAATGATGAGCTCTGATACCATTGATAGAGTATATCCACTCCTAGTTGCAGCAGAAGAATGATAGGCCCTTCCTAGGACCAAACAGTTCACTACCACAGTCCACCAAAAATTGAATTTCTCTCTCGACCTGAAGACTGAACCTATGAAATTTTGCACACTAAAAAAAGACTCTCTAAGATTTTGAACAAGCCATAGATCACTCAACTTGGAGAATGTGAGCTATGCCAAACACCTTGCACAAGACAAACCAAAATCTGCCCAAACTGGTGCTTGCACCTGTGTGTACCTTCCAACACACATATATTTGGGAATATGCAGAGATCAGACCAGAGAACTTTCAAGATCAATATACTCAAGGTTAATGAACACTTGATACTAATATTAAATCCAAAAGAAAGTTTACAATCATAGGAACAAAATGAGATATTTTGCAAATGAATCGGACTACTACACAAAGAGATATGGGTGATCAAAGATCACTTCCTATGAGAAAACTTCAGCAAGCAAGGGGCTTGCTTAGCTAGGGGTTAGCTTCGACCTGGAGTAAACACTCCTAATGAGAGCCTACAAGTGCTCAAATGGTAGAGGATGATAGCCACAACTTTGGTCCATGTCTTTGCTTATATAATGCTCAAAAAGGTGGTTGTAAATTTGAATTAAAAAATGCCCTCCAAATGATCCCGACTTTTCTCCATCAATTAGGTGAGTAAAGGGCTGAGAAAACTCGTGGAAATTTGGTTGTATATTCTACCAAAAAGTCTGAGTGATGTGGCACTTCAACTTAGCATGAGTTCCCACACTTAAGATTGCTAAAATTCTAACATAGAGAAGTATTTGCTTTACTCATGACAAAACCTTGGTCCTGAAGATATGTGCTCAACCTATGGTTCCATGCCTTGGGTGCCTACTTCAATCCATAAAGAGCATTATTCAATTTGCATACATATATTACCTTGTTTGGATCCTCATAGCCAAGAGGTTGTGACATGTACACCTCCTCTGAAATCTAGCCATTTAGAAATGCATTTTTTACATCCAACTAGTACATGTTCCAATTCTTTGATGCAGCCACACTTACCAATACCCTGATGGTTGGCATCTTGGCCACAGGTGAGAAGGTTTCCTCATAGTCAATGCCTTGGGCTTGTGCAAAACCCTTAGCCACAAGTCTAGCTTTGTACTTGCTTATTGACCCATTAGAATTTCTTTTTATCTTATAGATCCATCTAGAACCAATTACCTTTATAGACTCCTTCTTTGGTATTAGTTCCCAAGTATCATTCTCCTTGAGTGCTTCAATCTCCTCATCAATAGATTCCTTCCATTTTGCCTTGGTCTTAGCTTCTTCAAATGATGGTAGTTCTTCAATTGATAAATCTTTTGCAATATAAATAGAGTGCTTAGTAACAAGAGAAGTGTCATACCCAGATCTAATTGGCTTCTTGCTCTCCCTTTGTGATCTTTTGATTGCTTGATTAGATGATTCAGGTATATCTTCCAATTTCTTCATCTTGAGTTTGCCTTTGGACTTCCATGCCTTGAAATCTTCAAGGTTGATGATGTCCTCATCATCTGAACTAGTGTCTTCATTCTGAGTAGGCTCGTCCTTAGTGAGGCTAGGAAACTCTTTTTCCAAGTCATAAGGTAGTTTTATCTTCCTGCATTCACTATCAAACCAAGAGTCATTTTCATCAAATACAACATCTCTACTGACCATGAATCCCTTGTTTGAAGGATTGTAGAACATGTAACCTTTCGCATTTAGATCATATCCAATGAGGATGCACTTCTCTGCCTTAGGGTCTAGCTTACCTCTTATCTGAAAGGGGATATGCAGATATGCTACGCATCCAAAGATCCTGCAATGATCAAGTGAAGGTCTTCTACCATGCCATGCTTCATAAGGGGTCATCCCATCAAGAGATTTGGATGGCAACCTATTTACCAAATAAGTGGCAGTAGATACACTCTCCGCCCACAAATAGCTAGGTAATGTTTTCTTGTTTAACATTGACTTAGCTATATCAACAATCAATCTATTTCTTCTTTCTGTTACCCCATTCTGCTCAAGAGTATACCTTGTGGTAATTTCTCTCTTAATTCCTCTGTCCTGCAAGAACGCATCAAAATCATTTGAGAAGTACTCACCTCCTCCATCTAACCTTATCGTTTTTATATTTCTCCCTATTTGATTCTCAACAAGTGCAAGATGCCTATTAAAGCAACTGAATACTCCATCTTTGTGCTTCATAAAGTAGAATACAATCCATCTACTATAATCATCAACGAAAGATACATAATACCTTGATCCAGAGATTGAGGGATCCTTGCTTGCTCCCCATACATCTGTATGAACAAGTTCTAGGTAGTCCTCATGCATGTAGTCTTTCTTTGAGAAGGGTAACCTGTGAGACTTTCCAAACTGACAAGCATCACATTTATAAATCATGTGTTGCTTGGATACATTAGGTATCCCAAGCACACATTGATCTCTGCATATTTGTTTCAAGGTTCTTTCACCTATATGCCTTATTCTTTTGTGCCAAATTTCAAGCTCTGATAATGTTTGATCTTTATATCTATAAAGTGCAATGTTCCTTGTATCCTCAAGTTCAAAAGTGAAAAGTCTACCTGTCTTTTCTCCTTTAGCAATTATTTTGAACCCATGCTTGGGATCCTCCACAAATGCTCCATATTGGTTGAATCTAACCTGCAAAACCTTTTCCACAATCTGTCTAACACTAGTCAAATTCTTGGTAATAGTTGGTACATATAGGACCCTACTCAACAGATTTTTGTTTCCCTCAGAGGTCTCAACATTTCCAACTTTAATCACTAAGTGCTTGGTGTCATCACTTGTTTGTACCTGATGCTTATCCATTGGTTCCTCAAGGTTAGAGAGAAGAGCTACATTTCCTACCACATGATTTGAGCATCCAGAGTCAATGTAGAAGAGATGGTCATCATTTATACCTGGTTTTGAAGTCATGTTCATAACGAGAAGAGAATCTTCTTGCTACTCTATGTAGTTGTTGTAATCCTTCCTCGATTTGTATCCTCCTTGATAGTTGTTATTGTAATTGTTGTTGTAGTTGTTGTTATATCCTTCATGGTGATTAAATCTGCCTCTTGATTGTGTGTATCCACCTCTTTGATATCCTCTACCTCTTTGATTCTTGAAGTTCCTGAAACACTCATCTTTAGTATGATTTGATAATCCACAAATATTGCATGGTGAGGAGTTATAAGGTCTCCCCCTACCTTGCTTACCTCCTCTGCCCCTTCCTCTTGATGAAATTCCTCTCCCTATATAGCTCGCTTGGGAGGTAGTTCCTTCATCTTCTACCTTCTTGTTCTTGCCTTTCTCTTTAGAATTATTCTTATCAGTGTATAGGGCAGAAGAGCTATTACCTCTTGATGAGTCTCCATTCTTGTTGAGCTTGGCTTGATGGGTGAATAGTTGGCCCATGAGTGTGGTAAGGTCTGGAATCTGCGTGTCCATGTACAAGTCCATGGCAGTTGTGAAGCTCTCCCATTTCTCATCAGCTTTAATACCATTGATTACTTGCCTTACAATTTTCTCCTCTTCAATTTCTTCTCCTATGCTTTCCAACTGATCTGCTACATCTTTAACTTTGTTCACATACTTAGCGATAGCTTGCTTAGGTTGCTTTCTTTGAGTTGTGAATTCAATCCACAATTGATTATTCCTGGCCCTTGTGTTGGAAGAGAAGTAAGAAGACAATGTTTCCCAAGTCTCTTGGGATGTCTTACAGTTCCTAATATGTGGAAGAAGAAAATCAGAAATTGAGTTGAGTATGTAAGACCTTGCTAGTGCATCCTTGGCACACCATGTGTTGAGTCTTTTATGCTCTTCCCTTTTAGGTTGTCCTTTGCTTCTGAATATGGGCATCTCCTCATCTCCTAAGATGTATCCATAGAGGCTCCTTCCTTGTAAGTATTTCTTCATCCTTAGAGACAATGCTTGATAGTTGTTCCTGTCCAATTTATCAATGAAAGAAGGAAAACCATCTCACATTTTACCTTAACTTTGCTCTAATACCATTGTTGGGAAAGGATGGATGGATACTCTAAGTGATGAGTTGGTACAGCCAAATCCTGCTTAATACCAACCCTTTGTGACTTTAGAGTTGATGTGTGGGCCCTCTTAGCTTTCCAATGACACCATAAAAGTGCCTATGAACTTTGGAAATGATGTATGAAAAGATTGAATCAAAACACAGTAGTTCTAAATAGAAGAATCCAAGAAAACCTTCTATTTTTCATCATACACCTGCTGCTTGTAATGCTCAGTGCTATGAGTACAGTAGGAATTGGAAAAATTCCTTTTAGGGGTATCTAATTGGCTTTGTAAGCTAATGATTCCAAGTGGAATCACTTGAAATGATCAATTGCACATAGAGAAATCAATTTAGCAAATTTATCATTACCCCCGATTTTTTAGGACCTCTGCCAGATATTGACCAGTGAGTGCTTCAACGCAGTTTTCTCCAAAATAGCTGAAAGGATTTGCTTCAATATTTGTCAGCATGTATATAGCTTTGAGCTGATTCCAACAAGCTATAGATCATGGAATTTGGTGGAGAAGTGAGTGAGATATGAGCAACACAAGTTGACAGTGAGAAATGACTATAACAGAGATGTCATAGATGAACAATGTAGGTACAATGTATTAATGAACAATGTTGTACAAGTTCATAGGCTTGGTAATCATAGCCATATGATAGAGATTAGTGTACGCTACAGTGTAGGCCTTACACATAAGTAAAATGACAATGGGAAGCTTCGGGAAATGATCACTCACACTGCAACTTTTTCAAGTGGGTTTATATACGTGTTCCACTCAAATTTGAATTGAATTCAAATTTTGGCTCTCTCTAAAAGTGAACCTTCATTCTAGGAGATATTCCCTCAATGTAGTTGTTACTTTCTTAACTAACAAGTCCACGACATTTGGGTGGGTGATACAAATATCCTCAAGTCAAAAAAGTAATGACTTTTACAAAGGTAAAGAGGTAAATCTCCACTAGCAATGGCTTTCATGGAACTTCACATCTTTATGAACCTCAAGCCAAATGTGCTGGCTTGGACTTTTCACCAACAGTTTTAAACCATATAATGCGTTCTTTAACCTGCACACCTGGTTTTCATGGCCTTTGTGCATAAAGCCACAAGGCTCAAAAACATACACTTCCTAATGCAAGTCACCATTTAGAAATGCTATTTTAATGTCCAACTAATGTACATTCCAACCATGATGAGTTGCAAGTGCACATATCCTACTAATAGTAGTCATTCATCATGTAGGTGCAAAGGTCTCATCAAAATCAATGCCTCTTTCCTGCGCATAACCATTTGCAGCATGCCTAGCCTTAGACCTGTCAACTATTCCATCAGGCTTACACTTCAGCTTGTATACCCACTTACTGCAAATGGGCTTCTTGCCAGGAGGCAAGTCACATAAAGACTAGGTACCATTCTTCATTGTAGCATCATATTCTAATTGCATAGTAGCCATCCAATTTTTTGAATTTTGTGCTTGAATGATCCACATCATCACATGTAGCCTGCAAAGGTTGAGAAGTTGCCTCATTAGGACCAGCACTAGACTATCCACTTGTAAAAAGAGGCAACAAAGTATCATACATGTCTTTGGAGCTAACAGATGTATCCTTCGTACATGAACGTAAGGGTTGAATAGCATCTTCTGCAAAAAACAACATCATGGATAACCAAAATGCATTTAGTCTATGGATGATATAGACAATATTCTTTGCTTTCAAAACTCTATCCA
This sequence comes from Ceratopteris richardii, assembly GCA_020310875.1. Classification (NCBI taxonomy): domain Eukaryota; kingdom Viridiplantae; phylum Streptophyta; class Polypodiopsida; order Polypodiales; family Pteridaceae; genus Ceratopteris; species Ceratopteris richardii. Next base: position 79,855,815 of record CM035414.1, read on the forward strand.
ACAAAAATACATTTCACTCCTTTATCATCCAAATTTTTGTGATGTTGTTCAGACACTAATGCATATGCCACATAACCAAAAACACGCAGATGAGAAACAGACGGCTTGTGACCATGCCAAGCCTCATATGGAGTGATAGACTACAATGCTTTAGTGGGACACATGTTAACTACATATGTTGCACATATAACAACCTCACGCCAGAAACTATGTGGTAAAGCATGACTCTTGACCATACACCTTGCCATGTCCATGAGTGACCTGTTCTTTCGTTCAGCAAATCCATTATGTTGAGGTGTATACGGCACTGTACACTAATGTTTTATCCCACGTCAGCCATTTACTCCATCCATAGCTAGGCCTAGATGTATGGATCGAGGCTCATTAGCAAACTCTGGCCACTTACTATCTATGTGCTTCCAAGCATCAGAGTCAGCAATCACTCGCATTACACCATCTATAGACTTGATCTTTGTATGCCATGACATTAACTCAGCTATAGATTTGCATCTAAACATGTTCTCAATTTATGGAATGATAGGAAAGTGGCGAAGAACCTTTGTGAAGATTGCTTCGCCTACAAGGTCTTCTCTAAATCTATTTGCTCCATACTTTCAACATACATGGAGATGCTCATACTGATTTTGAAAGAGGATGCAATCATTCGGACAAGCATGAATCTTAGTATAATCCATTCCAATGGAGTGTAAAATTTTTTTTGCATCTCCACGTGTTGGAGGCATGTCATTGCCCTCTGGCAAAAATTGATCTTTAAAAAGCCTGCAATAAGCAATTAGAACGACATTAGTAAATAAAGTTATTTTGATAGAACAATGAAAGTTTATTTCAAATCCACTTACATGAACAATTCAATGACACTATCTGACCATCCATAAATGGATTGCAGATTGAGCATCAGGAGTGATGCATGTAGTACATATATCTTTGCTCCATTGTAAAGTGGTAAACGAGCTAGCCTTCGCATGTTTTTATATTCTTCATCGACTTCTGATCATGGAAATTCTGTTGTGTCTATGAAACTCTCGGCATCTTCTCCACCGTGATGATCTTCATCCATCTCATTATATGCTTCGAGCATTTCTTCCATATGTTCATTCCATGTAATGCTATTAGTACCTGCTTGTACGTCGAACTCCTTTTTTGTTCTCTTTTATCCACGAGAGGTTACCAGTGCAATGTCGCTTGGGTCCATCTGCTCACCTACGGGACCTTGCGAATGGTTTATCAAAGGATCCATACTCTCTAACATGTGTAGTACAAATCCATCGTTTTTGATAAATTTGATACTTGCACTGAGTGCAAGGACATGCCATTCTCTCCTTCGGATCCAAACAACCCATCTGATACAATATGGAAATTTTAGAACATTTGATTTTTTTATTAAACCTAAAAATCATACTCCTAAAGACTTAAACCTGAAATACTAAAACCTAAATACTTTAACACCTAAAAAAACCTAAAACCCTAATCCTAAAACCCTAATACTAAAGACCTATATATGTGTATATGTGTTATATGTATTATACATATGTATTATATATATTCTATTGCTTATATAATTAAAATCCTATTTCTATATAATTAATTAATTTATTTAAAACACTAGTTCTTTTCATATTTATTTATCTATATAATTATCCTATTTTATATATTTATTTATTTATATATTTAGATATTTTTCTTAATTAATCCTATTTTTATATTTTTAATTATATATATTTAATTAAAATATTTAAAACACTAATTCTTTTTATATTTATTTACTGATATAATTATCATATTTTATATATTTATTTATTTATATATTCAGATTTTTTTCTTGATTTTTTTTATTTTTCTCTTTATATAAATTTAATTGAGTTACATGTATGCCTAAACCATAAAACCCTAATCTTAAAGATCTAGACCTAAAATATGTATATTTCTATATGCATGTGTATGTACATGTATATATGTATTATATGTGTATGTGTATGTGTGTATATATGTTATCCAGGTGTTAAAACCCTAAAACCCTAATCAGAAAGACCTAGACCTAAAACATGTCTATATGTGTATGAATGTGTATATATATGTGTATATAGATATGTGTATAAGTATATGTGTGTATGTGTATGTGTATATATATTTACTCTGATTAAAATCCTTAAAATTAAACCTATTTTTATATATTTAATTTATTTATTTAAAACACTAGTTCTTTTTATATTTATATATCTATATAATTAGCATATTTTATATATATATTTATTTATATATTCAGATTTTTTTCTTAATTAATCCTATTTTTTTATATTTAATTATATATATTTAATTATATATATTTAATTATATATATATTATTAATTTATTTAAAATACTAGTTCTTTTTATATTTATTTATCTATATAATTTTCCTATTATATATATATATATATTTATTTATATATTCAGATTTGTCTTTAACTTTTTTCTATATTTTCTCTTTATATAAATTTAATTGAGTTATATGTATGCCTAGACCCTAAAACCCTAATCTCAAAGATCTAGACCTAAAATATGTATATTTCTATATGCATGTGTATATACATGTATATACGTATTATATGTATATGTATATCTGTGTATATATGTTATGTAGGTGTTAAACCCTAAAACTCTAATAAAAAAGACCTAGACCTAAAACATGTATATATGTGTATGCATGTGTATATATATGTGTATGTGTATATATATATGTGTATATATATATGTGTATATAGATATGTGTATAAGTATATGTGTGTATGTGTATGTGTATATATATTTAATCTGATTAGAATCCTTAAAATTAAACCATTTTTATATATTTAATTATAAATAATGAATCTATTTATTTAAAACACTAGTTGTTTTCATATTTATTTATCTATATAATGATCCTATTATATATATATATATATATATTTATTATTATATTCAGATTTTTTTCTTATTTTTTTCTATATTTCCTCTTAATATTAATATAATTGAATTATATGTATGTCTAACCCTAAAACCCTAATCTTAAAGATCTAGACCTAAAATATGTATATTTCTGTATGCATGTGTATATACATGTATATATGTATTATATGTGTATGTGTATGTGTGTACATATGTTATGCATGTGTAAAAACCCTAAAACCCTAATCAGAAAGACCTAGAGTGTATGTGTATGCATGTGTATATATATGTGTATGTGTATATATATGTGTATAAGTATATGTGTATGTATGTGTAAATAGGCTAAAAACCCTAATCCTATTTTTATATATTTGATGTAAAAAAAAACTTTAAAATCAAAATTTATATATTTAATTATATATACTTAATTAAAACACTAGCTTATGTGTGTGTATGTATGTGTGCATGTGAATGTATGCATGTATGTATATGTGTATGTGTGTCTATGTATGCATGTGTGAGTATATGTGTATGTGTGTGTATGTATGCATGTGTGTGTATGTATTCATGTGTGTGTGTGCATGCATGTGTGTATGTATGTGTGCGTGTGTGTGTGTGCATGTGTGTGTATGCATGCATGTGTGTATATCTGTGTGTATGTATGCATGCATGTGTGTACATATGTGTGTGTATGTATGCATGTGTGTACATATGTGTGTGTATGTATGCATGTGTGTATATGTGTATGTGTGTGTATGTATGCATGCATGTGTGTGTATGTGTATGTGTGTGTATGTATGCACACATGTGTGTATATGTGTGTATGTATGTGTGTATGCATACGTGTATATGCGTGTGTGTGTGTATGTATGTGTGTATGCATGTGTGTGTGTATGTATGCATGTGTGTATATGTGTATATGTGTGTATGCATGCATGTGTGTATATGCGTGTGTATGTATGCATGCATGTGTGTATATGTGTTTATGTGTGTGTGTGTATGTATGTGTATATGTGTGTGTGTGTATGTATGTGTGTATGCATGTGTGTGTGTGTATGTGTATGTATGCATATGTTTATATATGTGTGTGTATGTATGTGTGTATGCACGTGTATGTATGCATGATTGTATACTTGTATGTGTTTGTATGCATGCATGTGTGTATATGTGTGTGCATGTAAGCATGCATGTGTGTATATGTGTGTATGTATGCATGTGTGTACATGTATGTGTGTATGTATGCATGTGTAGATGTGTAGATGTGTGTGTGTGTGTATGTGTGTGTGTATGTATGCTATATCTTCCTCTCTTTCATCTCTCTTTATCTCTCTCTCTCTTTTCTCTCTCTCTTTCTCTCTCTATCTCTCTCTCTCTTTCTCTCTGTCTCTCTTTCTCTCTCTATCAATAGAGAATAAAACAATCACTTACAAGTATGTCCCTCTTTTGGGTCGTTGTTGTCAAAGCATAATGTATGTCGCCTATCGTCGAATTCCAAAGAATTGACGCCAAAGAACTTCTACAAAATCAAAGAGAAGAGAAATTATAAGACCTAACGCATAGAGAAAGACAAAGGCTAAGAGTGCGTGCACCACTTACCAAGATGTGAGATCTAAACAGAGAGAGAGAGTGTGTGTGTGTGTGTGTAAAGAGAGAGATCTCTTTGTGTATGTGTGTGCACAAGACAATGTAGGTTACAATTCGGTTTGCACGCGCAAGTTCCACAGAAGGCAACGAGTACTCAAACACATGCAAAATGTTGAGTTTTGCTCTCGGGTTCTCGGTATGTTTAAAGCACGGCCTAGGTATATGCGTCGGTATGGGCATTGGTATGGGCGTCGGAAATTTCCAGTAAATTATCGACGCTTATACCGATGCCCATACCGATGTGTATACCAATGCATATACCGACCCTCATATAGGCGGTCGCGAGACATCCCGATGATCATTTTTAAACGGTCATACCGATGGTCACTTGACCATCGGTATCTTTAAGTGGAATTTTCCAACGTTTATACCTACGCCGAGAGTGATTGTTGGTATATGCAGTGTCGGTATGCCCCTTATATGTTGTAGTGAAAGATCATCTATTACCATCAATGGTCACACATAGACCTCGTCTAACTTTGAAGTTAGGGCTCCACAAATATTTGGGCTCTCACAATGGATTCTCCTCATATTAGGGTCTTTACAACTTAGGGCACCATGGATCATTTGTGGTCACTTGAGGGTGGAGTATTGAGTGTATCTAACACCCCATCACCCTCAATTCCACCCTATGGAGAACTATCTCCTTGGTCCAATGCCAAGGTTTGGAAAGTATAGATGAAGTTTCCCTCTCCCAAGAAAGTTGGTGAAGATGTCTACTCCACTTTGTTCAGTTGGAGAATAGCTTATTTCCACAACCTCGTCCTCGATCAACCCATGCACATAGTGATACTGAATTTCTATATGCTTTGTATGTGCATGGAGAATAGGATTCTTATCGATAGCCATGCAACTTTGATTGTCACACTTCAATATTGTTGCCTCCTGTCCTTATATTACTATGTGTCATAGGATCCTTCTCAACCATATTGCTTCACATGATGCACCTTTATATTATATTTTAGTGTGTAGGAGTAGCCAGGTGTTCTCTTTCCCAACTTCCAAAGTGAGCTTAAACGCGAATGTGGTAGGCAATCCTTTTTCACGTTCCTTCCACATTCAACACAGTCATTTGGTAGTAGCATGAAAAGCACTTGTAGGTTCACAATAAAGTTCAGCGGGTTTGAGTTCTTGCTTTTTGAGAAGGGGGAAGGGTTAACCCTTGCTAGCCATGGTTAACATGTTTTGTCATTCAGAAAATTTTTACACCTTGTTTTCTTGCTGCTATTGGGCCATAATCATTGCATCATCTTCAAGTCGTCTTATTAACCCTTTCTTTGTGAGATACGGAGGTCCCACAAGCACTATGTATGTTCAATCAATTCTAGCGAAAGAGATTGAGAGTCATGTGAACTTCTCTTTTTCCTTTTGAAGTTTGGCAACCCCTTATTCGGAGAAGTATAAGGAAGTTGCATGTGAACTTCTCTTTTTCCTTTTTAAGTTTGGCAACCCCTTATTGGAAGTTGCAAATCTATTGCCAAGTCGCATGTTTCATGACGATGATACAAGCATACATGGACGCAAACTCATTTTAATGTGTTTTTATAAATTTTGCCCACGTGCTCCTTCGTCTTACTCGCCCATCATTCTTTAAACTAAAATGGAAATCTTCTTCTCTTGATTTCCTCTTTACATCTAAGTTTGCTTTGCTGCTGATTTTGAGATGGACAACTAACGAAATGCGCGCGTTTCTCAAGAAAAGATAGGCCAAAACGATCCTCCCTAGAATGATAAACAAAAATGTACGTTTTAAAGGAGGAGATCCAAGGTTTCATTGTGGGCCTCTTCACGGATTTATTTTAGCTGTATCCCCATTTGATTGCCCAAAGGCATGAGTGCATGGTTAGCATCTCAAAAACGAGAATGAATAAGGTTCCCAAGGCTATTTCTCAAATGCTAAACAACACTCTAACTAGCTCTAAGATCAAAGATATTATCAAAGAAATTCCTCAAGGTAAAATTCCTTTTTTACATTGGTCCGCTAAAGAATTCTTAATTTCTTTTGAAGATGTGCTTGTGCGTCTCACTGGCCTAGTATGGAGTCAAGCCAAATGTTTGAGCAAAGTGTTGTTAAGCTGATGCACATAAATCAATAGCCTCATAGGTAATTGGAGTCTTATCACCATGATTTTAGGCTAGCTACAAGATCATTGCGAAAGCGCTAGCAAATGTGCGTGTATGTCATCTTCGGACTTGGCTCCACAAGGAGCGAAAGGCTTCATCAAAGGCTGTTCTATTCTTCAGACCATCTTTGACATTTCGGCACATCTTAAGTATGCCAAAGAGTCAAAGCAAACCTCTTTTTCTTGAAATTTTACATTGACAAAGTTACCACAAGTTAAAATGGGACTTCATTTTGCAATAGCTCAAGGATATCGACTTGTGGTGCAAAGCTCATTAGGATAATATCAACTCTCTTGGACAAAACCTCCGCTCAATAAATATCAAGATTCATCTCTCTACCTATTATGCTCAAGTGGTCCATTAAGCAAGGCTACCCTCTTTTCCATCGATAAGGGTTGGCCTTAGTTATGCGGTTAACAATCTTGCTATGGATGGGCTATTAAGAAGTATCTCCCTTTCCCATTGATAAGGAGCAAATGGTTCTTAGGATTCTTGCCAATGGTATTAATGTTTCTCTCCAAAATGACCCAAATCCCTATAAGAATTTTATAGCACAGTGGAAGATACATGTAGATAGAGTTGAGAAAAAATGCAACAAAGAGAGATGCAAAATAAGATATAGAAAACTCAAATTCTCAAATTGTTAAGAGTAATGCACCTACAAGGATGGTGTTGTCCACCCGTGCACTCCCAAAATTGGAGCTTATGATGATCTAGATATAATCTAGATGAAAGGCTTACTAGTGTGCAATGCTCTATAAAGCTACACATGGACCATGCTTATATAGCTTTTACTAAAAGAGAATTGGTATAGATAAACATAGTTAAATAGTTTGCAAAATATATAATCCGACAATATCTCCACGATCGGCCTACTAGGGAAATAGATAGCACCACAAGGCCTTTATTTTTGCCTTCAATGGAAACCCAATGACCTAGACATTTATGCTCTACCTAATCTAATCATTGGGCCCACAATGATCATTTGTTACCATGAACGGTCACACATAGACCTCATCGAACTTGGAAGTTAGGGCTCCACAAATATCCAGGCTCTGACAATAGCTTCTCCTCATATTAGGGGCCTTACAACTTAGAGCCCCATGGATTATTTGTGTTCACTTGAGGGTGGAGTATTGAGTATATCTAGTAGCCCCTCAATGTCCATCTTGCGGAGAACTACCTCCTTGCTCCAATGCCAAGGTTTGGAAAGTATCGATGACGTTTCACTCTCCTAAGAACCTTGGTGAAGATGTGTGCTCCAATTTCTTTAGTTGGAGAATAGCTTATCTCCGGAACCCCGTCCTCGATCAACACATGCACATAATGATAGTCAATATCTATCTGCTTGGTATGTGCATGCAAAACATGATTCTCGCCGATGGCCATGCAACTTCAATTGTCACACTTCAACCCTATTGCCTCCTATCCCTATATTCATATGTATCATAGGATCCTTATCAACCATATTTCTTCACATGTTGCTGTGCATGATGCTTTGTACTCAGCTTTGGTAGAAGATAATTCTATAGTTGATTGCTTCTTAATGATGCAATCGAAGATCCTAGATCTTAAAGAGAGCAATATCCATAAACTAATGTTTTGGTATCAATATCTCTTGCCTAATCTAAATCATAAAAATCAACCAGATAAGATCCTTCTTCGTAGAGAATACCTTAATCAATGGTTCCTTTCACAAACTTGAGTATCTACATGCCCTCTTTCCAATGTGTTTGACAAGGCTTATTAGAGAACGTGCTTACTACTCCAACATCATAGGAGATATCTGGTATAGTATTGCAAAAGTAGATGAGACATCCAACTAATTTCCTGTATCTTCCAATATCCACTAGAGGTGAAGTATATTCAATAGAATATTTTGTGTTGACCTCCATAGGTGTAGAAATCTCCTTGCAATTCTCCATGTTGAATGTCCTCACAATCTATTTTGAGTTCTTCTTTAAAGATATGAAAATCTTCCCTGTTTCCTACCATACTTCAAGGCCTAAGCAATAATGCATTAATCCCAAGTCTATCATTTCAAATTATGAATTTAGGGCATCTTTCCTTTCTTCAAGAAGATCATCATCATTTCTTGTAATCACAATGTAATCTACATAGAGTACTAGCACACTCATCTTCCATCCTCTCTTTAGAACATACAACTTAGCATCAGAAGCACATATTTTGAGACCTAGATCTAAGAGATACTTATCTATCTGCTAATACCATGCTCTAGGCTGTTGTCTTAGTCCATATAATGCCTTCTTCAGCTTACATACCTTCTTCTCTCAATGGGGAGCATCAAACTCAAGTGGATGAGACACATATACCTCCTCCTTGAGGTCTCCATTCATGAACAATGATTTGACATTCATGTGATAGACTAGCCATTGTTTATGTACAACCACAACTAGTACTACTTGGATAGTGGTCATTCTTGCAATTGGCGCAAATGATTCAAAATGTCAATCCGTTCAACTTGTGAGTAGCCCTGTGCAACAATCTTGCTTTATACTTTTCCAAAGTACCATCAACCTTGTACTTTAGCTTCTTGATCAACTTGGTGCCAAGGAATTTGATCTCAGGGTGTCAATCCACTAGCTCCCAAGTTCCATTCTTCATGATATTGTTGTATTTTGTTTGCATGGTAGCCCTACATGTGGCTGCTCTTCCTTAAACACCACATCACAACTTACCATGATCTTCTTAACCTTAGGTTCATAAAGCTTGTAAACCTTCTTATCCTTGCTATACTCTAAGGAGATACATTTGATGTTCTCCTAAAGAGGGAAAAAAGTGCCCCGACAGTCCTAGAGTGTTCACACACATCACTACCTGAATATATCAACAAAGCCCCTTGGGAGTGATGTGGTGAACAAGTAGCTGGCACTCATGTATAAGAAAGTGCCAAGCTATGTGGAAATCACTCCACCAAAGGAAGCAAGCCCAAAGCTTTGCAAAAGCTTCGAATTTCTCCCTAGGCAATGCCTTCATAAAAAGGACTGCAATGTTCTCCTCCATGGGCACATATGCCAAGCTGATCTCCCCAGGAGAGAGTCCCTCCTTGACATAATGATAATGCACCTCAATGTGCTTAGTGCGAGCATGGAACAGAGAGTTCCTTGCAACTTCCAAGGCACTCTGACTGTCAGTGAAGATGGTGGTGGCACAAGACTGACCGACACCCAAATCAGCCATAAGGCGTTTAAGCCACACACACTCAACAGTCATTGTGAAAGTTGCCCTATACTCAGCCTCACAACTAGAAGTGGCCACAATAGGCTGTTTCTTGCTCAACCAAGATATACATGAGCTACCAAGCATGAAGCAAAAGCCACTAGTGGACACACGAGTGTCCTAGCAATCAGCCCAGTCTGAGTTAGAAAGAGCATGCACATTTGGTGGTAGTGATCCCCCCTTGGATAAAAAAACCCATTTAGTCGAGTACCACTCAAGTTGCAAAAGATGCCCTTAACCACTTGCCAATGCTTGACTCCTGGGCAATGCATAAACCTACTCATCTATGAGATGGCAAACTGAATATCTGGCTGAGTAATGCATAAGTAAATCAAGCATCCAACAGCCTACTGATAGAGAACATCATCAAATGCATCTCCAACATCATGAAGACTCAGTCGTAAACTTGTCTCCATAGGAGTGGCAATAGTTTTACAGTCTTCAAGGCCAAAACGTTGCAATAATGTGTGAATATATCTTGTTTGACACAAAGCCATTCCACCATCAACGTGCATAAATTGAATGCCCAAATAATGATGCAAATGCCCCAAGTCAGACATCTCAAATGAGGCATGTAAATCAGTCTTAAAATCAGCGGCATGTCATCAACATAGACAACAATGATCAGAAGCACACCATTAGCATGCTTAACATATAAGGTATTCTCAGTTGTATTGTTCTCAAAACCATGTGCAATCAGATAGGCATGTATCTTCTCATACCAAGCAGGTGGTGCTTACATTAAACCATATAATGCCTTCTTTAACCTACACACCTGGTTTTCATGCCCTTTCTGCACAAAGCCATGGGGCTGAAAAACATACACTTCTTGATGCAAGTCACCATACAGTAATGTAGTTTTAATGTCCAATTGATGTACATTCCAACCATGATGGGTTGCAAGTGCACAGATGCTATGAACAATAGTCATTCGACAAGTAGGAACAAAGGTTTCATCAAAATCAATGCCTCTTTCCTACGAATAACCCTTTGCAACAATCCTAGCCTTATACCTGTCAAGTGTGCCATTACGTTTATGCTTCAGCTTGTATACCCACTTAGTGCCCAAGGCCTTCTTGCCAAGAGGCAAGTCACATAAAGACCAGGTACCATTCTTCATTATAGCATCATATTCAGATTGCATAGCAGCCATCCAATTTTCTGAATTTTGTGCTTCATCAAACAAAATAGACTAAGTCTCATCACAGAGACTAGATGCAGCCATAGCATAGCAATCTGATGCAAAAGAGGCACCATGAGAGCATGATCGAGTGCGATATGATAGAGGTGCATCTAATTTGCTATCACGCAAGGTTTGCACCAACCATTTTGGCATAGTTCTTGCCTGCTCAATATCAGCTCTCTCATCAATAAGTGCATCATGTAAATATGCATAAAAAATGGAATGATCTTCATCATCACATGAAACTTGCAAAGGCTGAGAAGTTGCCTCATTAGGACCAGCACTAGACTATCCACTTGTAAAACGAGGCAGCAAAGTATCATACATGTCCTTGGAGCTAACAGATGTCTCCTTAGTACATGAAAGCAACGGCTGAATAGCATCTTCCACAAAAACAACATCAGAACTAACCAAAATGCATTTAGTCTGTGGATAGCCTTTACTTTCAGAACTATACCCAACAAAAATACATTTTACTACTTTATCATCCAACTTTTTGCGATGTTGTTCAGGCACTAATGCATATGTGAGACAACCAAAAACATGCAGATGAGCAATAGATGGCTTGTGATCATGCCAAGCCTCATATGGAGTGATAGACTGCAGTGCTTTGATGGGACACCTGTTAAGTACATATGTTGCATACATGATAACCTCAAGCCAGAAACTATGTGGTAAAGCCTGGTTCTTAACCATACACCTTGCCATCTCCATGAGTGACATGTTCTTCCGTTCAGCAACTCCATTCTATTGAGGTGTATACGGCACTGTACACTAGTGTTTTATCCCGCGTTCAACTAGAAATGCATTAAATTTAGAAGACATATATTCCCCCCCTCGATCAGAACCGAGGACGCCCATTTTACATGCTGACATATTTTCAGCCAAATCCAAAAAATTTTTGAAGTACATAAACACTTCGGACTTTGCCTTCAATGGATATACCCATGCATGCTTGGAAAAATCATCGATGAAAGTCACGAAGTAAAGATAATTCCCAAAAGAAGGTGCCTGCATAGGTCCACAGACATCACTATGTACAAGCTGCAATTTCTGAGTAGCCCGAACTGAACCATCTTTTGGAAAGGATGAATGCTGCATTTTGCCCTAAATACAACCTTTACAAACATGTTTTCCAAGTGCCTCAAGTTTGGGCAAAGAGGACACCATTTCAGATTTCTGCAGGCGTAGCAAACTAGCAAAATTCAGATGATGAAAGCATGCATGCCAAAGCTTTGCATCTGATATAGCCTGAGAATCATATCTTGCACATGCCAAATCATTTATAGATCTTTCATAGTCTATGAGCTTATACATCCCACGACATAAAATGCCAGAAGCAATAACCACATCACCATTCGACAGATCATGAAGTGTACACCTGTCATCAACAAATTTCACAACCAGACTTATCTTGGCTAATGCAAAAACTGATAGCAAGTTCTTCTTAACAGCGAGTCGTAACAAACGAGAACTATGTCGTAAAAAGAGAACACTTACGTCAAAAATTACATGTTTTCACCTCATTTTTGGAATTCCTCTACACCAGTATACATATATTACAAAAATGAGGTGAAAACAAGTAATTTTTGACGTTTTTTGTCATTTTCTCAACAAAAAATGAGCTCAAAATGTAGTCAAAATTTCACTATATTAGGCATTGACGTGTCCCAAAATGTATATGATAACACATTGACATGCCCAAAATCTATATGCTAAGACATTGACATGTCTAAAATATATATAAGAATGTGGAAGTCAATAGTTTTTACACAAAAATAACATTTTAGACATATCTTTAATGGGTGGATATCTGATTGTTATTCAAAATTGCTACAAAACATGGTTTCATTAACCAAACTACTTTGAGGCATTTACATAAGCACTAAAAATGTCTGAGAGCTTCAATGCAACTCACAACTTTGTCGATCTATGTCTACACCCTCATCATCTGATGCACTTGATTCAGTCTCATACTGTTGAGAGCTCTCTTCTTCTTCTTCTATATCCACAAGAGCTCTATCTTCATCCACGTACATACCAAATTCTGCAGGATCATGCACAACTCTTCTTGTTTTCCTATGATTTCCTGTACCACATACATCTGGAAGCTTTTGTTTTATCATGTTGATTGTTGCTTTCCTCAAGTGACCAGTTTTTGTCAATTCATTTTAAGAGTGGATGTGCTTCGAATATTCTTTTTCCTTTTTGAACCTGTTCGTTTAGCATCACACACCATTTCTAAGTTATATTTACCTGTGAATGCATTACTACTTTTAGTGTAATACCAATGCACCACCAAAGCCTCTATTCTTCTCTGATCAATATCTTTAGTTATCTCTAAAACCTTTGCAATCCAAAATGGTCTGGTAGCCTCATCACCATCAGCAAGTACTGCAATAAGCGTTCCAACATTTATCTCTATTAAATTTCCTTGCCATCTTGCTTCTGCCTGTTTTGTCATCCTTGGGCCTACATAAATATTTCTTTCTGGTGGATGTATAAAACTTTGAAGTGCATCTGCATTACATGCTTGGGCCACATTCACGGATCTTTGTGTACAAAAGTCCCATGTGAATGGAACATCAACTGGCCAGTGACCTGCAATTGTATACTGTATAATCTCTTCTTGATGATTGAAAAAGTCCTCCCACCAAGATACATCTTGATCTCCAGCATATTTTTTTGCACGCTCAATATGTCTCTTCTTTTCAATGAGTGCATGCATCCAGCTTTTACTTTGATCAACCACACTTCCACATCTTTCTGTATTGTTTTTATCTTCATATGGTGATTGTTCTGCACCATACACTGTTACAGTAGACAAATTAGGCACCTGCAATAAGAAACTGCATCCCTCTTTAGGCTCCCACCCAAGAGAAGATGAATACTGCTTTGCAAATAAAAGGGTTATTTCATCAACCCTCCTCATCAAGAATACATGGTTGAAACTAATATTGTGCAATGGAGCCAAAACCTTAGCACTGTTATCAAGGCCCATTGAGCAAAAGTGCTTAAAGTCATAAATCTGTGTGAGGTGTTGAACTTCTGGTTTTGGAGTATATGCTTCTGAAATCAGCTCAGATAAAATCGGAAGAGTAAAAGCATTGTTATGTGCCAACTTCTTAGAGAAAGTACTGAACATTTGATCAATGTGATCATGAGTGTGGCCAACCAGAAGAAAATTTACCTTAGCCTTCTGAAATACCTGTTTTTCAACAAGCATGCTTAAATATCCAAAGACTGTAGAATTTTTATTCTCTCTTGGAGTATTATCTAGTTGCAAATATAGAGTTGGTGGCAAAAGACCCTTCCATGATTGCAAAACACGATGAATGACAGTAACTGTAAGGTTTGGATCATTATGCACATTCGGATATGTGAAGAAAACCTTGGACATTACAGTTCCATTGTATACCAAAGCGCCAACCAAATGCATTTGCACAAGGACTTCATCTCCAATGTCCTTAGGGATGCGATAAAAATATGGCAAACAAGTTTTTTTCTGATCCATACCATCGATCAACAAACACATATAACGCTCCGGATTTCTGAGTGCCTTACTTCGATGATGAATTGCTTTCTTTCTCTCTAATGCTTGACTCTCACGATGGTTGTTAAGAAGGTTTTTAAAATTATGCTTTTCCTGTGGTGTTGTAGCCCCTTTTGCCATGTTTTTCAAAGTGGCGCAAACTGAACATTCACCCATTCTAACTTTACGAGGAATAGAAACATTGTTAAACTCTTCCTTCCATAATCGAGTAAAGTGACGATACAACACATACTTCTCATTTCTATTTTCCATGTCTTCTCTATATATTTGAAATACCTCTCGACGAGTAAAGTTATCTGAAAAGTGCAACCTTCCAGTTGTAGGCATAACTTCACAATGCAAGCTAAAATAGTTCATCATCCAATTCATTGCATGACGTCCAACAGATCCTTTGGTCCCAACATGGAACGTATCCAAAATGAGATCCCCATTCAAAAACCCTTGTTGAACCCTATGTATTCTAAAATTTCCTACACCCATTGCAATTTTAAATGCAGCCCTACAGCATGGCATCCCTTGAGTAAAGAAATATTCAAAACCAACACGCGTTACTGACATGTTATCCTCAATCATTTGCATGCAAGAAACAAGGTATATATCTTGCCTTTCACTATCTAAATGGAGGAATTTTTCTCTTATGTGCTTTAGTTTCTTCATCCCTAAATTATACAAGCATTTCAAACCACAACAATGCTTCACAATATCCAATGCAATCTGTCTATCTGAAGTAAGAAATTTAAATCTTTTTCGACTTACTTCACGAGACCTTCTTTTAAATCGTAGATTGAGCTTGCTTTGCTTTTTCGTTGCTCCACATGCACTTGAATCAGAAGGGAGATCAATGGTTGGATCAGATGGGAGATCAAGAGGTGCATTTGTATGAGCAGCATTGCACTGTGAATTGGATAACTTAAATGACTCAACAGAAAACATGGAATCATCAGCACGTTCTAAATCATAGGGATCATCACTTCTCTGGAAAGGCTCAACTGAGAACAATGAATCAATATGAGCAGAGGAAGCTGATGCCCAAGCATCCACTGAAAAGATTGAGCTCATCTTCACTGAGTTCAGAGAAGACTGAAGATGAATGACCTTTTTAAATAAGTAGAAATCCGAGATCAAGTGAAGATATCACATCAAATGTCACATCAAGAAGATATGAAATCAAAAGCTTATTAAAGTACATTAAATAACATAAAACATCAAATTACATCAAATCACTTAATTACTCAAATATACACTAATAAGGGAACCAAAGATTTGATTCACTTTTGATTCAAATGATCTTTTTCTAACTTCATATGAGTCATTCAGTCTAAGCATTGTGAATGAATCAAAATATATCAAAGTTGTGTTCCAATAGGAATATATAATAAAATTGTTTGGATGAAATTTTACAAGAAGAAATTTTACAACTGGAATATATCCAAGTTGAGTTCCAACTGGAATATGCTATGCCATTGAACACTATACAAGAAGAAATTTTACATTTGGTTAAGATTTCAAGGATTAGGTTTTATTGTGGTCTTGGCTAGATATCAAAGAGGTAGATGAAAGTATATTGAAAAAGAATTATGTGTAAAAGAGGCACACAGAAAGTATATTCATACATTGATTTTCCATTTCAACAATGTGTTACAAGATAAATGTGAATATGAACTAAAGTGTGGAGGATAACACTATAAAGATGTCATTAATCTCACAACTTAGACCTAATTTTCTCCCAAGCAACAGAATCTAAGAAAAAACATCTACATGAGATTAGAAATCCTCATGTACATACCATACTGTTGCCATTGAAGTTTAATTTCCATGCAAATGTATATAAATAGTTGCAAGGTTCTGTACTAGAATGTTTATTCAAAGTGATTTTCCATTTCAAGAGTGAGTTACAAGATAAATGTGAATATGAACTAAAGTGTGGAGGGTAATACTATGAAGATGTCATTAGTCTCCCACATTTAACACAACTTTGACTTGATTTTCTCCCAAGAAAGAGATTCTTAGAAACAAATCTCTACATGAGTTGAGACATCCTCATGGACATACCATACTCTTGCCATTGAAATGTAATTTCTATGCAAATGTATATAAATAGTTGTAAGGGTCTATGAATATTTCATTAAAGTGGCTCTGAAACAGCCTATTTGTGTGGGTGCTATTCCCTGGTTAGATAAGTTGACAGATTTAGTTAGCAAGTGGACTCATTCAGTTAGATCTAGTTAGTTTCTGGTTCAAGTTACCCAATTGCCTATAAATACCAGAGGAGGAGATCATTCTCATTTTCAAAATCCACGAGCAAGAGAGAGCAGCAGAGCACAGACAGCCATGGAGCACAGAGGTCAGCATACCAGCAAGCCAAGCCTGATGGAGAAGAAGAATGTTGGCAAAAGTACCAAGAGGTAGACAAAATCATAACTAAAAAAAAGATTCCAAAAAGATTCCCTCTGTATGTCTGTGTAAATTTCTCATTTCTAGGTCTCTATTTTTCTTGCCTGTCGAAATATGGATCCAAAGCATGTACAGGTCGATGCCTGGCATCGACTTTAAGGTGTAAGTCGATGCCAGGCATCGACTTAGGATTGCAAGTCGATGCCAGGCATCGACTTGCAGCCCCAAGTCGATGCCTGGCATCGACTTGCAGCCCCAAGTCGATGCCTGGCATCGACTTGCTCCTGCAAGTCGATGCCTGGCATCGACTTGTGGGTGCAAGTCGATGCCTGGCATCGAATTGCAGCCCCAAGTCGATGCCAGGCATCGACTTGGTCCAAAAAAACGATGCCAAGCATCGACTTGCCAGCATCATCATGCACTGAAAAGTCGATGCCAGGCATCGACTTTTGGGTGCAAAATCGATGCTTGGCATCGGCTTTTGGGCCCAAATCGATGCTTGGCATCGACTTTTGTGCCCAAGTCGATGCCAGGCATCGACTTTGTGTTCAAGTCGATGCCAGGCATCGACTTGAGGGTAAAAGTCGATGCCAGGCATCGACTTGGCCCAAAAGTCGATGCCAGGCATCGACTTGGGCCCTCAAGTCGATGCCTGGCATCGACTTGCACACAAAGTCGATGCCTGGCATCGACATGCACTTAAACATCGATGCCTGGCATCGACGTGAAGCTGAAAATCCATGCCTTGCATGGACATGGGCTGATATTTCTTATTGCTTGATATTTCCAATTGCTTTCAGGGATGCGGAGTACAAGGATGAAAGGCCCATTAAGAAGCTCAGAGTCACCATGGGCTCTGCTGACCAGCAACGTGACAAAGGCAGTGGTCACCAAGCAAAGGCAAAGAAAATTATTGCACCATTATCCTCTGAGAAGGCCAGCAACCCACTAGGAATAGCCTCAGGTGGACAGAGTAGCATTAAAATTCCTGTGGAGGATCCAAGTATGAAGGAAAGGTCGAGGGAGACAGAGGTCATGAAGACAGATCGTCCACTTCGGGACATGACAAATCTCGAATGGTGCCTTCAGTACGTGGAAGAGAAGAATGCAGTCCTCCTTGTGTTCGCAGGGGCCTATGGCAGAGGAAAGATCACGACAACACAAGGTTTTCAGTATGGCCTTGTTTACAAATTGGATTATGAAGATGAAGATTCTGACAACCTGCTTTTCTTGGTGGAGACATCCAAGGGATTAAGAAATGTCATATGCAAGATGGAATTCTTGTGCCCAGAGTGCTGTGTTCCAGAGGAGCTAGCTCAGATGTGCAGAGACTCAGTGAATTTCATCAAGGACCTGATGCCATGGATACAGGGCAATATCATGCCAACACAGCACAAGAAGACGACCCCTGTAAAGGCAAGGGGTAAGCAGAGTGTGCAGAAAAAGCCCCAAAAGAAAAAGAAGATAATTGCAGAAGAGGACTTTTCTGACTCAAGCTCTAGCTCTGGGGACATTATTGTTGCACCTGGTGGAGAGCTTGCATCTGGTGTGCTTGGCACTGAGCAGAATAAGATGAGGGAGGACATAGCTAGAAGAAAAATTGTGAAGAAGGGGCAGTTGTTCCACCTGCCTATTAATATTATCCACAGGCCACCAGTGGATCCAGTCACAGGGAGGAGGCCCCTTGAGATCAGGGAGCCACATAATTTGCATGTCCAAAATCTTAAGAAGAAAATGAAAATTAATCCTCATGCTACTGTTGTGCCATTCCTTGTAATGGTGGATCCGCATGAGTGCAGCTGTGTGGAGGATTTCAATGAGAATTTGTTTGAGGAGTACACTTATTATGTGATTGGAGGTTCACACTCTGCAGAGGCTCGTAGAGAGTTAGTGAAGGAGCACCCTACTACATTTTTCTTTAGGTATGCAGAGTGTAAGATATATGTTGGTCTTACAACTGAGGAAGCCAAGCTTCTTGCTTGGGATCACAACAACGATAATGACTACAGGCAGAAAATGTCCTCCATAGAGAGAATTCGGTTCTTCCACCATGAATACGAAGATTGTCTTGTGAAGGAAGCTGGGAGAATACATCCCAATCTACGAAAGCAATGCCTTATTGAGGTTGGAATTGCATTGGATGAGAATAGAAAATCAGATGCTTTGAGGAAATATGACCCATGGTTTCAACTGGCATTCAGATCAGGTGAGATCTGGGATCTTCAGGATAGAATCTTCACAATGTGGGAGCATAAGGAAGTCAAGGGCCAGAAGCAACGAAAGTCGAGGCCAGACCCACAAATTGATCTGAGGGGAAAGGGAAGGAAAGTTGACCTTTCACTTGAGGAGGCTCCTGAGGACATGAAGCTGACCCCATGGAGGGCCCTTCAAGGAATCAAGGATGATACATTGATCATATCGACCTTGTCAAGGGTAATCTCGAAGGAGTTGAGCCTCGAGGAGATGGTCACTGAGCTCAATAAGTATGTATGTTATTCTCAGATCCTTTTTCCCTCCTCCCATGCTTCTTGTCTAACCTAGTCTCTTTTATATTTATGTGTCTGTAGTCATAAAGTGTACATGAAGATTCAGGAGGTGATGATGAAGAGGCTGGGTTGCTTTTCTTGGACAGAGGTCCAAGCAGACTATCCAACCACATCATCCTACAAAGCCTTATCAGAATATTTCATCCTGTTTCGTGATTGGGTAGATTCTCTTATCAGAATATTTCATACTAAACAATTTGATGCATTGCATGGCATCAACATGGGGGCATAAGTCGATGCCTGGCATCGACTTGGGGGCATAAGTCGATGCCTGGCATCGACTTCCAGCATAAGTCGATGCCTGGCATCGACTTGGGGGCATAAGTCGATGCCTGGCATCGACTTGCAGCATAAGTCGATGCCTGGCATCGACTTGCAGCATAAGTCGATGCCTGGCATCGACCTGCAACAAAAGTCGATGCCTGGCATCGACCTCGTGGCAAAAGTCGATGCCAGGCATCGACTTAGGTCCCTAGGTCGATGCCAAGCATCGATTTTTAGTAGAAGGTCGATGCCTAGCATCTACCCCAACAAGAAATCGATGCCATACATCCGTTCTTTATGTTCTGTTTGCTGTACTGAAGAGCTCTTCTAATTGTTTTTCCAATTTGTTCTGCAGAAACCAAGGAAAAGTAAGTCTACAGAGGTACTAGATGACTGCCCCCCTGCATTCCTTGCTCACATTCAAAGAGCAAGGCATGAGAAATCTAGACTGAAAGCGAAGGAGATGGATTTTGATGATGAACCCGATCTTAAATGTTTCTCCAATCCCCTAGACCCCCTTAGGCCTGTATATTACAATGTGTTCTGTAGTGATGTAAATAATATTTGTTCTGTTGTGCCTAGAAAACATTTCTCCCTTCTCATAGCGGACATACCCTATGGATTTAGGATGTTAGGATCAGTTAATGATGATGAACCCTTCAAACACCCTCAGATTCGGAAGATGGTCACTGATTTTGCAGAGTTAACTATGTCTCCTCTCTGGAGGATAGTAATTTTCCATAGCAGAGACCAGTCTTTCTCTGTTTCAACTGCTTTGAAAGCAAGATGTCATGCTGTCGAGTGCCTCACTTGGTAAGTAATCTTCTTTCTATCTCCATGGCTTTCATGATGCCCTATGTGACTCATAGTTCTTTTTTGCAGGGTGAAGACAAACGTAAATCACACTCCTTTGCATCGGTTTGTGAGTGCCACTGAATGCATTACAATGGGCTATTATGATGAAGTAAGCAAAAGGAGAGTCAGGGAGCATTGCAATGAGAATGGGATCTCAAATGTGCTCATGTTCCCAGCCGTTACCAAGAAACTTCGTCATGTAGCTGGGGACATGACATTGGTTAACCCTTATCAGAAGCCACAAAAACTCATAATGAGATTGCTTCAGCTATTTTCCAATGATGATGACTGGGTCCTAGACCTTTTTTCGGGCACAGGTAATTTCAATTTTCACAATTTTCATTAGTCATTGTTGATTGAAGCCTCTAATAGGTTTTCTGTTGTTTCAGGAACGACTCTGGCTTGCTCCTTAAAGATGTTCAGGCACTGCATAGCTGTGGAGAAGGATGATGCTCAAGTGAGCTTCATTAGAATGAGAATCAATGGGCTGAATGAATGCCCAGATGAAGACCAAGAGGTTGGAAGGAAGCACATTGCAGATACGGAGAGATTCCAAGCAGCTTCAAGGGAGCCTGTTCCCCCACTTGCAGATGAACCTGGGGACATGGCTGACCTTGAAGAGCCAATCTTGGAGCAAGAGAGGCAAGATAGGTGTTCTAATGTGCCAGAGGATACCAATACCCTTGAGCCTGAGGAAAGCTATGATCAGCTTCTATTGTAGATTCACATAACTCTTGTAAAACACATGAGATGTAAAATATCATTTTAATGGAAATATAATTTGGAGTTCTGCTTCCACTTCGTGTTCAGCTTGATTTATCTTGAGCATTTCTCTGATCATGTGTGAATGTTTCTTAGTATAATTTTGTTGAATATTATCTTCTCTTGGGAATGCTTTTGTGAAGTGTATTTCATATTCCGTTAATATGGCCAGGCATTCAATGGGGATCTTAACCATACAAAGGGGATGATCTTAATTGCCTTGTTAAAATGCTCTGATTTTTACAACACATGTTCTCTAACTTTCGAGTAACTCTTAATTAGCTATCTTCTGTGCTTATTGAGGTTATAGATGTAATGAAGGAGCTTCGCGAATTCTTACATGTACCTTTTCAACTCTAATCTATTGTCCAAGATCATGATAAGGGATTCTTGGTAATGCTCAACAACTAGTTTTCATGGCAGCAAGAATTTTAGTATATCTATCTTGACTACTTGGGATCTGAGATCAAGCTTCTAAAGACAATATTTACAAGCAAGACTCGTGATGCTTTCTAGATATTGTAAAATGCCCACTTTTTTGCTTCATATAATGGTATTTAGGTAAAAAGAAAAAGAGAACATGTCTTTGTTCTCCTTTGTTGTGACTCAGTGTTTCTTGATTCTTGGCACAAACAAAGCATCTGACAAAGTGAAAGAACTACCATCACTAGTAGTCAAAATGATCTTACTAACTCCCATAACTGGATAAGAGGAGTTATTGGCACATGTAATAGTAAATTGGTTGCCCCACTCTCAAAGTATCAAACATCTGAGTCTACTACAGACATGCACTGCTCATGAGAAGATGGGTCAAAACTGCAAACATTAGTAAACCCCCATTCTTCTTCCTGCACAAGATTAGCAGACTTTGATTTTGGTGTAGAGGCCTCTGCAACAACCATTCCATCCTCTTTCTTCTTTGCCTCTTTAGCAGCTAGTTTTGGACAGTTCCTTATGCTATGATCATTTCCTTTACAGTACTTGCAAAACAATTTCTGCTTTTCTGAATTCTTTTCGTCTTTGTCTTCCCTCTTCGATTGTGCAAAATTAGCAGATTTCTACTTACTACTTGAAGAGCTCCAATTTCCTTTGCCCTTCTAACTAGCTAGGAAAGCGTGATCTACAACATGCATAATGGACATGTTCGGCTTGGACTGATCTTCCTGTGACAGAACAGAGGCTAACTCCTCAAATGACAAGGCATTTGGATTGCCTTTCATCATCAACCAAAGAGTAGAAGCAAAAATCTGATATGAATCAGGAAGACCATTTAAAACGGTCTGCACAAGTGAGCTATCTGGTATAACCTCATCAACAAAAATCAATTGTTCCTTCACGTCTTTGATCTTTGTTAGAAAACTATCCATAGAATCACCTTCATTCATGTGCTCACTCTCCAACTTTTTTCGGAGGTAAGCAACAGGAGCGTCATTCCTAGCTTGGTACAATGTGGTAAGTGTATTTCAAGCATCCTTAGCAGTTCTGCAAGAGCGAATGTGAGGAATAATGGCACATTTGACAGATAAAGCTATCAATGCATGTGCCTGGGCATCTCTGCCATCCCAACGAATTTGCTCTACAGTAGGTGCAGCAAAAAATGCAGCACAAACAGGAATATGCAAAATATCATCATCTTCAACACCTTTTGCATCAGCTTCAATACCTGTAGTTGTAAGAGTTGCAGGTGTGATAGGACGTTTCTCAACACCTTGCACAATGTTCCATAGTCCTTTTGCAACCAATACATGTCGCATCATATAAGCCCATAACGAGTAGTTCATACCATCCAACTTATCCTCAACAACCAACATACAGAATACATCACTGCTTTCAGCCATGGCCAGAAACTAAAATACCTTGATTAAGAAAATTTACTTTATCTCAAAAAGTTGAACAGAACTGCCCAGACAAATTTTGCTAGACCTGTAGTAGACTTTGAGATGCTTATACTGGCGAGCCGGAACTGGTATATACCTTTGGCACAAAAAGACAAAATAGCCTACATAAGCACTGTGATAGTGTGTTTGAAGGCCGAAACAAGCTAAGATTGTGATTTCGGCACCATAGAGCAGAGAAGTTTTGATCTCGAACACATACTGAGTATGCTCACCAAAATTTGTGTGATTTTGAGACTACAACCGGAGAGGTGTCGATGATGCCCTAGATGAAGCGGTGACCTACTCTGATACCAATTGTTGGAGTTATACATCTGCGGGAGCATGCGAATAGCAGAAGGAAGAATAAGAAGCTTGGAGCACAACATACAATACTGAATGTATTACTAGAGAATGTACAAAGATAGTAGCTCATTAGGGCAATAGGGGTATACACAGCCGGGGGAAAAAAACCTCCTAAATCACTACCTGAAAATATCAACATAAGCCTTATCATGAAGGAACTACACCCACATCGTCCGGCTATAGTTGTGGAGGAGTAATATGAAGTAGGAAGATCCGCCCACAGCCTATATAGTTCTTTTTGTGCACAATTCAACATGCACCAACTCTAGAGGATATCTTGCTCTATTCTTTCTTTCTTGAAGAAAATCCTTCCTCTATCTCTTGCTCGTGATGCCAAATTCACATGGTTCCTTCACCTCTACAATCATTGGTAGGTGTGCAACCATACCCCTATGATGCATCTCCTTTAGTACAAGGTATCAAATATGCTTGAATATCCCACGCCAGGACTTATTTGTGCCCACACTCGTAGTAGTTGTAAGAGTGGAGAACTCATATAGGTTGTTCCTCCTTATGCCAATCCCAAGAACATTTTTGTTATTATACATAATCTCAGATCTTGTCTTACTAAAAGATACTTCATGACCCTGACTAGTTATGCAGCTCTTGTCTTTCTTTCTTGAGGAAAATCCTTCCTCTATCTCTTGCCTGTGATGCCAGATTCACATGGTTCCTTCACCTCTACAATCATTGGTAGGTGTGCAATCATACCCCTATGACGCATCTCCTTTAGTACAAGGTATCAAATATGCTTCAATATCTCATGCCATGACTTGTTTGTGCCCACACTCGTAGTAATTGTAAGAATGGAGAACTCATATAGGTTGTTCCTCCTTATGCCAATCCCAAGAACATTTTTGTTATTATACATAATCTCAGCTCTTGTCTTACTAAAAGATACTTCGTGACATAGAATCAACAAGGACCACAAATGTAACTAGAGTCCACAAGTTCATGTGCAATCTCATCCAGTCCTTTCATATCTTCCACTAGAGACTACTAGTGTCTAGAGTGTTCTCAATCACTACTTTAGCACCTTCCACTAGAGTCCACTAGTGGTTGGTGTACTCGCCTCTTGAGTTAAGTCTCACTCGACTCAAGTTAACTCATGTTAACTTGAGTTAGAAGGCTCTAGAGATCTTTGGGCAAAACACTCTGCCCCTGCTCCCCATGGGGGTTGAACCCAAGACCTCTTCCTTCACAACCTTGAGGCTTAACCACTAAGCTAAGTAGATTACTTGTTTAAGAGAGCATATGAAATTATACTTAAGTCAATCTTTGGTCATACCCATGAGTGACCAAATAGTGTCCGATTTCAGATCTATCTGAATTGATCGGACCCTTAAATCATAGAATTACTTTATTACACACACCCTCATGATTCTTCACTTGCTAAATCAAAAGAAAAATCACATTAAGAACCTCAAGATATTAAAATCCATATAACATTCCATTACTCAATAAAGTATACCATGCCTCCTAGTTGACAAGCAACTAACCTTAGTTGATAATAATAAAATAGACATGGGTGGCCAGTCAGACGTCCCATCACTAAACAATCATAAGCATGTTCCATGTAAAAACACATGCATGGAATTGGGAAACTAGAACTTAATGTGACTATGAATGATATGTAGAAATCAAATGATCATAATATGGAGTTAATGATGTTTTATGAATCCATTGAGATTCCTCGAGTGAGTGATTTTTACGTTTACCTAAATATCTATGATATTTCTTACCAGTGCATGTAGCAGTAACATCATAATCAAGTATTTTCTATGGAACTAAAATTTTAGCATCCTCTTCAAATAAAGGAGGATCATCTAAAATAGGAATGAGTGGTAATGTTCCTTCAAATTGTTTCAATAAACTAATATGAGAAAAATTATGTATATCCCAATGAGAAGGTATGTCTAATTTGAAAGTATTCTCATCAATTTTTCACAATTTCATATAGTGCATGTCCAGTAGTGGTATGTGTTGTGTTATTATATGCAAATTGTAGTAAAGGAATTTTTTGATCCCAATTACTTGCAGAATTTTATGCCTATCATTCATGATATGGCATAAGCGGAAGCAGTGCTTTTACTTGGTGAGCCATTGCTCAACAACAATCAACACTCCTAGCACTAATCGAGCCATGATATCTAGGTGGCTTAATGTCTTTAAGCTGCGATTGGGCTTCTCTGACTAGTATGTTATCTCTAGGGACTTTTGGAGCTTGATGCTTGTCTAGATTATCTACCTCCATCCCTGGAAACTAGATCTCAGGCATCACTTCCTCTTTCTTAGAACCATGCACGTGTTCCAAGATGTCATGAAGTGCACTCTCTAAATGTGCTATCCTAGCACTTATGGTTTCTATGGGGTCTGAAGTGCACTCACACATGAGTGTATCCTATCTGGTGAAGAGATTCTTGAATCCATGCTAGGATAAGGTGTAGGTCTTTTTTATATTTTTATGATTTTTATGTTTTTCTTTTCTTTCTTTTAAGTTTTTTACGCTCTATGTACACTTAACATATCCAAGTGGCCGCAAAAATTGACAAATCACAAGCCTTTGCATAAAAGAAATTACAAGAAAGGAACTTTTAGTATGCTTTGTCTACTTTTATGCACATGCATGCTAAAACTTAAAAATTTTGGTAGCATAACGGCATAAAAATGAAAAAAAGCCAAGTGCACTACATGCACTTCAACAAATAAATGGTGCCTGTAGGCACAATATATAGACACTAAACCAAAGGGCACTACTTGCCCTTGCAATAACCTTGGTTCTTGCCATATGGTATCACAATAAGAATGTTTCAAGTTCTTATTTTTTCCTTGTCGTATCTACAAAACCAAGTGCTACAAGTACCTACAACACTACTTTCACACAAAGTGAAGAATTGAGCAAGCTTCTCAATAATCGTATATGATGTATACCATGCAAAATGCTTGTTTTATGTGCATCATGGTGCATGAAGAGAGCAAGAATGCATTGAAGTTGACCAAAAAAGTTATGTTAAGGTGCAAAAGCTTGATATGAAGGTGTGTCCAGGTGCTGAAAGTTATCCATACACACTCTTCTTGCTTCTCCAAGAGGCTCTAGATGATAACTGCATCAAAGAACTGCTCGAACGGAGGTCCTTGATATCCAATAGCCAAATTTGAAGCTCAGGTTTGAAACTGGATTGAAACTGGAAAGAACTCTCAGCGAGGAATCCATATCAACAAAAATCACTTGATTTGGAGTTGAAATGACCAAGATATGGCCAAATAAGTGGAGGTGGGTAGTCTAAATAAGCTATAAAAGACAAGCTTTGAAGATGGTATGAAGAAAAGGGATTCGAATTCCTTCTTCTCAAGGTCTTCACAAGAAATGAGCATGCGCAAGCTTGGCTAATTATCCCACATAGACTTGCAAAAGCGTGAGAAATGGCTATATAAGGAGCCTCATTCCTTTATTAGTCCCATCCAAGAGAGGGGAGGGAATGAATAGAGTGATGACTCCTTTGCCTCTTGAACTGCTTGGGGGTGGGCTGGTCCGTGGGCTGGTCCTTCTTCAGTGTGTTGGACACCGTGTGCATTCCTACCCCTGATGCCTATTCGTAGGTAGCTTCGTCCAAGCCGAGGTAACAAGACCGAAATTTGGATGCGAAAATCCCATGAACTATGCTTTGATTACCAATTGTGAGAGCTAAAAACTCTCCTAGTTGAGAAAATAGAGAGTTAAGACTTTTGAATGATGTGTGTGCCACTCTCCTCCCATCCATTATATCCCCTTGTATTCAAAATATCAATGATATGGAATGGTCTAGTACCAACATGTGGCTATCATGCAACACTCATCCCCATTACCATTGAATACCTTAGGATATCCCTCGAGCTTGGGACCTTGGCTATGGCTGGCCCTTGTCCCACACACATAGGAGTGGTCTTTGTAGACCAATGTGTGACAATCAAATATGATGCATTGTGGAAAATACGAGAAAATACAAGAAGGTAGCTGCTCGTTGAACTTTGGAGCACACCCAAAAGCTTTTCTATAGAGAGATTTGTCGCCATAGTTGAAAAGAGGATCAAAAGCTTTAAAATTTTCCCCACTTGATATGGCAATTCAACAAGACAATAAGACAATGCATAAAATAAAGTCATCCCAAGGAGAGAGACGACACGTCAATCCACATCGTTTGCAAATATCGATTTCTTAAATCTGTGGTCCGCTTGTTTAATTTTCAATCTCACAGGCTGCAGCCTGCCATGTTCATCTTGGAAAATGCCGTCCATAAAGAAATCTTCTCTCAACATTTTCTCCTCCGCGGAAGTCGCAGCGACTTTGTGATTCCTCAGGAGTCACGACTTTGAACATGTTCACATTTCTGGGGATCCCTCCAATAGCACGCAATCAGCGAGACACGCCATCAGTGTTACCGTGCCACTCCCCCCCCCCCCCCCCTCTCTCTCTCTCTCACACACACACACACACATCGATTACCGTCCAACACCGATGTTGGTTATTCTCTACACAAGCCTTCGTGGTTGCGATCCGAAATCTTGATCAGTTCCTTGGCCTTTATATGTATCTCCTTCCTCTTCTACAAAGTGCCTTCTGTCAATTGTGTGCATTACTTCAATTACTGCTTCCATCGTCAGCTATGGCTTTCTCTATAGACTCCCATGCACATAGCACTTCTATTTCCACCTTTCTGATTCTTGCGCTCTTCGCAGCTGCAACACAGCTCGTATATCATCACCGTCTTGGAGCGGAAGCGGCGTCCATGCAAGTCATGGTTCCTGCATATTTCAATCCAACGGGGAACGCTGCTGCCTGGGCTGCCCTCAATTCGGCTGCCAGCTCCCTTCCAAACCGAGTGGTCGCCATTGCCAATCCGTCCAACGGCCCATCCACATCTCAGCAGTCCGACTACGTAGCTGCCATCTCCTCCCTTCACAGCGCCAGCGGCCGCGTTGTGGGCTACGTCTATAGCGGGTACGGCAATCGAGCACTCGCTTCCGTCAAGGCGGACATCGACAGCTGGTATGCTTTCTACAGCATCGACGGAATCTTCATAGACGAGGTGGCCAATACGGATGGCGAGCAGTCCTACTACCAACAGCTCTACCAATACATCAAATCTAAGAACTCCTCAAGCCTTGTCGTCAACAACCCCGGCACATCTACCCTCTCGTCATATCTATTCTACAATGGAACACGTGTGGCCGACGTGATCTGCGTCTTCGAGAGTTCAGGCGCAGCAGCTCTTCAATGGACAACACAGTCGTGGACGAGCTCCTATGACCCCTCCAATTTCTTAGCACTTGCCTACAATACATCGGATGTCGACGTCGAGGACTTCGATTACGGTGATGTCATCGACCACGCTTACCAGCAGAGGGCAGGTTGGGTCTATGTGACGAGCGACACTCTTCCTAATCCATGGGACACAGTGCCCTCCTACTTCTCCAACGAAATTGAGTACATCGCGGAGGATAACTACCTGCCATGATTTGTAAAATGCGGCATCGTCTGTGCTGTCTGCAGTATACATGTAGAAATGATTTTGCTGGTAAAATAAAGTTTCCATGCTTTCTGTGGTACACAGCAAAGAATCTGATGGAAATATTAATAGTATACATGTAGAAATGATTTTGCTGGTAAAATAAAGTTTCCATGCTTTCTGTGGTACACAGCAAAGAATCTGATGGAAATATTAATAATATCTGCTCACTCCAAAAGAAAACCTGTACTTAGATGTCCACCTTTACTTGTTTTAGTGATTGAGTCTTTGATCTTTTGAAGCTAAAGTCCAAGGTTTCAATCTCTGGACTGGACATGTAATGATTTTGACCAGTTTAAACGAGTTGAAATCAGTTGTATTGTTGTCTAACCTTTACTTTGTGAGATACGAAAGTCCCATGTGTACTATGCCGATTCATGTATACAATTGTTATTTTTAAATTAAAACTCAGAGTAAGCATTTGCCGAACCTCCATTTAAAGAAAAAACAATAGTTAAAAATCTGATGGGAAAATAAACCTCGTACTCTGCACTACATAAGGTTTGCGTTCTTCTAATTACAAGCGTTATGTTACAACCATGTTCGACGTTCAAAATAAGCTTCATATAAAATATGAGCACGACGATTCAAGGATATGGACTTTTGTAATAGCTCAAGGATATGGACTTTTGGCTCAAAGCTTATTAGGATGACATCAAGTGTCTTGGAGAAAACCTCCACTCAATAAATATCAAGATTCATCTCTCTACCTATTATGCTCAAGTGTTCCATTAAGCTAGACTACCCTCTGGGCCTCATGTTGAAGGACCAAGGTTGGCCTTAGCTATGTGGTTAACAACCTTGCTACCGATGGGCTATTAAGAAGAATCTCCCTTTCCCATTCATAAGGACCAAATGGTTCTTAGAATTCTTGCCAATGATATGAATGCTTCTCTCCAAAATGACCCAGATCGCTATAAGAAATTTATAGCATAGCAGAATAGACCAGTAGACAAAGTTGAGAAAAAGGGGAGAAAAAGAGAGATGAAGACTAAGAGATAGAGAAATCAAATTCTCGATTGCTAAGAGTAATATAGCTACAAAAATAGTGTTGTCCATCTGTACACTCCCAATGTGGAGCTTAGATGACGATCTAGATAGACTCTAGATGAAGGTCTTACTAGTGTGCAATGCTCTATAAAACTACACATGGGCCATGCTTATATAACTCCTACTAAAAGGGATTTGGAATAGATAAACGTGGTCGGGTGAGATAAAATAGTTGGCAAAACATGTAATTCAACAATATCTCCATGATCAACCTATTATATGAATTAACCAAAGAGATTTTTCACAGATCTAACTAAAGTGTATAGATAACTAAAGCAAGATATTTCATCAATATATTTTTATCATACACTTAGAAATGAATCTAACACGTCAGGGGGGTCATCTCGATTTTTCAGGATCACTACAACATATCAAGGGCATACCGACATTCTGCATACTGAGAGTCATGCGTGAGCATCGGTATGACCATCGAAAAACTTTTGAAAACCTGCTATGCAATCTACGTGTCGGTACACGAGCTTCAGTATGCGCATCGGTATGAGCGTTAGTATAAGCATTGGTAAATTACTAGAAACTATCGATGCTCATATCGATGCTCATACCAAAGCAATGTCTTAATCGGGCCCGAGAGAAAAAATTTGGCATTGATCGCGTTTTGAAACTGGATCTGCTACTGTCGAATTTGTGCGCCCGAGCAACATCTCTCTGTTTGTCACTCTCTCTCTCTCTCTTTCTCTCTTTCTCTCTATGGACACCTCTATCTTTCTAGATCTGAAGTTTTGGTAAGTATATCACACATACTGTAGCACTCTTTTTTCTTTCTTTATGTTTTTCCTTTTCTAATATATTCTCTCTTTAGTTCTGCAAGAGATTTTGGCATCAAGCCTTTGGAAATTTGATGAAGGACAACTTTAAGTAGATTTTGACAACAACGATTCAAACAATTACATTGATGTAAGTGATTGTTTCGTTTTTGATTGACATAGAGAGAGAGATGAAAGAAAAAGAGAGATCTAGAGAGAGACAGAGATGAAATAAAGAGAGAAAAGTAGAGAAATATAAAGAGGGAGAGAGAGACATATACATATACATACACACTCACATATGTATACACACACATATGCATATGCATACACACATGCATATGCATACACACATACATGCATACACAAATGCATATCCATACACACATGTATATGCATCCACAAATACACACATGCATACACTAATACACTCAGGCATATGCATACACACATACACAAATGTATACATATACACACATACACATATACACACATACACACATACACAATGCATATGCATAAACACATGCATATGCATACACAAATGCATATGCATACAAATGCATATGCACACACATGCATATGCACACACATGCATATGCATATACATGCATATGCATATGCATACACAAATTCATATCCATACAAACATGCATATGCATATACAAATGCATATACATACACAAATGCATATGCATACACACATGCATATGCATATACATACATATTCATATGCATACACAAATGCATGCACAAACACAAATGCATATGCATACACACATGCATATGCATGCACAAATGCGTATGCATACACAAATGCATATGCATACACACGTGCATATGCATACACACCTGCATATGCATACACATGCATATGCATACACATGCATATGCATACACACATGCATATGCATATACACATGCATATGCATATACACATGCATATGCATACATACATGCATATGCATACATACATGCATATGCATATACATGCATACGCATACACAAATACACACATGCACAAATGTATACACATACACACATACACAAATGCATATGCATACACACATGCATATGCATATACATGTTCATATGCATACACATGTGCATATGCATACACACATACACATGTGCATATGCATACACACATACACAATGCATATGCATACACACATGCATATGCATACACACATGCATATGCATACACATGCATATGCATATGCATACACAAATGCATATACAAACACACATGCATATGCATACACAAATGCATATGCGTACACACATGCATATGCATACACACATGCATATACAAACACAAATGCATATGGATACACACATGCACAAATGTATACACATACACACATACACAATGCATATGTATACACACATGCATATGCATACACAAATGCATATACATACACAAATGCATATGCATACACAAATATATATGCATACATAAATGCATATGCATACACACATGCATATGCATACACAAATGCACACATGCACAAATGTATACACATACACATATGCATATGCATACACAAATACACACATGCACAAATGTATACACATACACACATACACAATGCATATGCATACACATGCATATTTTAACACTTCCTCATTGGATCAGATGGGATCTCCACGTACACCTTGGGGAGTGCATGACCATGACAACTCCAAGATATATCACATACATGATGGAGCTCCAGTCATGGATGCAGCCGGAAAGTCCATGCATCAGCGGATTTGACAGCTTTGCTCCATAGAGTTTGGAGATTCCATCATGTTAAAATGGAGTGAACAAGATAAGGATTCCGAAAAAATATATCACATAATAGATATATGAAGAGTATCGGCCAGCACTTGGGCATCTTATTGTGAGTTCAGAATGGATTCAGCATACGGCACGTCAGGTGATGTCGCATCGATGGTCCGAGGCTCGTGATGCTTTCAGAGCAGGGTTATCGAAGCCTTTATGGTTAGATGTTGAAGCTAAGTGGGAATCGATTCAAGATGAGTAGCAACATACTCTTGATCGATATTTTCAGCAGTAAGATGCAATGACCACACGTTTAGATACGCTTGGAACATTGCATTTAGGTAGCGGCGGATACAACAGTATGCGTTACCAATTTGTAAGTATCATTTTAACTATTGAATTTGTTTGTGTTAAGCACATCATGTATGTTCATCTAACATTTTGCATATTTATTTTAGGAGTTGGCAGTGGGTCGTCCTCCGATGCGAACCAAAGAAGCTTATGGATATTGTCATGGATTGGCTATAGTGTTGTAGGTTTTAGAGAGACATGGTGTAATCATTTCATGGGAGAATCTATGATTAGGTAAACTTATAGCTTGGTTTCCTATTTTTAGTTCTTGTTTTTAAATGTTATGTCAATTTGTCTCATTTTACGCATATGCTTTGTTGCAGGATTCTAGGTGTAAATGTTTTGATCCCATTGTGCATATGTATGGTAGTGCTTTGCCACAATTTTTTATTACACTCCTATGTGGCAATGATGTACCATAATTTTGTATTCGATTCCTATATGGAAGTGCTTTGTCACATTTTGTATTCGGTTCCTATATGGAAGTGCTTTGCCACACTCTTCTACATCCTTCATTTATGGAATATACAACTTTTTGTACATGATTCATGGTTCATTTTTGCTCATATAAAATCATGTTTTGGTTGCCATTAGAGTACATATCACATGTACTCCGTTTACGGTTGGGCATAGTGTATTGTCTTTTGCTAAACAACATCATGGTAACGTTGTTGTAGCAAAAGACAACACAGTTTGCCCAAAATTTCTTTTGCAGGTATGGTCATCAGTATCAGTGCCAGTACTCCCAGCGGTCATTGTTATGGGGATCGGTACACCCAGCAGAGTCATCGGTATGAGCGTCGATATAAGCGTCAAAAATAGCGATGCCTATACCGATGCCTATACCGGTGCATTTACCAATGCCTATACCGGTGCATTTACCGATGCCTATATCGGCGCTATGTTTTTGACACGCATACTGACTACGACACCAACATCGTGGAGAAATTGCACCGGTTCATTTTGCTCGGTCACAGCCTCGGTATACCCTTGGTATGTTGTACTGGATCTAAAAGGTGTGCAGACATAGTCACCTTCTATGCTTCATATCTCGAGATCCACTAAACCAAACTTGATGAAATTTTGTACGTGACCACTAGGAACTTAGCGCTAATTATCTCAATTTAAGGTATAAGAAATGAATGAGTATACAGAGAGAAATTGATTCCACAGGCTCATTGTAATGACGAAGATGCAACAATAGATAGTAGGCAGAAATGTACTTGGAGAAATGTACGAAAATGTAAATGCTATTGAACATATGATACAAGGGAAGTGTAGTGGACTACTCATAAATGAAGTGATATCAATGTATGCTCACGGAAGTAGTTCAATGTATCTCAAAAATGGCCCATCTATCCTACGACTAAAAGTATGTGTATTTATACACATGCCTTGAGTTTGAATTTGAATTTTCCCTCACCTAAAAGTGATCCTACACTTTAAGGATGATTTCCATTGATTCTTCCTACCACATGAGTCATGGCTTAAGCTCACTAACTTCATGAGATTCCCTATTCTCTTGATTTTTATAATTATCCAAAGTAAATATGCTCGAGTTGACAAGCATGAGTTCATATGTGGTTTTCTCTTGTTAAGAGCTAAATGACTGTGTAGTCCTAAGGTTTTAAGAATGCACTTAAGCTTTCTAATTGTACCAAAAGTCAAATCCTAGAAAAAGTAGATAAATTAACACTACAACATATGAGGGGCATACCGACGTTGCCTATACCGACGGTCACTCTCGATGTTAGTATAAATGTTGGAGAAGTCCACTTAAAGATACCGACGGTCAAGTGACCGTTGGTATGACCATTTGAAACGGATCGTCGCGATGTCTCGTGACCACTGGTATATGCGTCGGTATAGCATCAGTATAAACATTGGTATACGTGTTCGTAATTTGCTAGAAATTATCAACGCCCATACCGATGCATATATCAAGGCCGTGCTTTAAACATACTGGGAACCCGAGAGCAAAACTTAACATTTTGCACGTGTTTTGAGTACTTGTTTTCTTCTGTTGAACTTGCATGTGCGAACCGAATTGCGACCTACATTGTCTTGTGCATACACACATACAGATCTCTCTCTACACACACACACACTCTCTCTGTTTAGATCTCGCATCTTGGTAAGTGGTGCACGTAATCTTAGCCTTTGTCTTTCTCTATGCTTTAGGTCTTATAGTTCTCTTCTCTTTGATTTTGCACAAGTTCTTTGGCGTCGTTTCTTTGGAATTCGACGATAGACAACATACATTATGCTTTGATGACAACGATCCAAAAGAGGGACATACT
Organism: Ceratopteris richardii; assembly: GCA_020310875.1. Lineage (NCBI taxonomy): Eukaryota > Viridiplantae > Streptophyta > Polypodiopsida > Polypodiales > Pteridaceae > Ceratopteris > Ceratopteris richardii. Next base: position 79,891,324 of record CM035414.1, read on the forward strand.
TGTAAGTGATTGTTTTATTCTCTATTGATAGAGAGAGAAAGAGAGAGAGAAAGAGAGAGGGAAAGAAAGAGAGAGATGAGAGAGAGATAGAGAGAGAGAGAGAGAGAAAGATAGAGAGAGAGATGAAAGAGAGGAAGATAGAGCATACATACACACGCACATACACACACACATCTACACATGCATAGATACACACATACATGAGAGATAAAGAGAGAGAGAGTGAGAGATAAAGATAGATGAAAGAGAGGAAGATAGAGCCATTAGGGCGAAAAACGGCCCAAAAAGGGCCGTGTAAGGATTTCAATTAGTTGTGCTTAATCGGGATTAAAGTTGTCAAATCCTTTAAGAAATTCCGTGTAAGTTCATTTAAAACGTATCTTATGCAAATTTTGAAGAGAGAGAAACTCGTATCATATAATCATGAAAAGTTTGTGTGATATCTTACGCCTCGAAGTTTGTGTGATATCTTACGCCTCAAAAGTTGAATTTTCCTCTTGTTCACGGACCTATATAATGTGTGCTGATCACGTTTTGCGCTCTTTTTCTCTACTTTTCATAGCAAGCCTGTTTCTCCCTTTCACGTCATTTTAGACACTTGCTGGTCATTTTTCATAGCAGACCATGGAGAACGTTAACCCAAATACTCTCCCTGAGCTTTCAAACATTCGAAATCATTGTAAAAAGTTCCATATCAACATTGCAGTTAGTCAGGAGTATGCGACGACAAGAAACGTATTTCGAAGGGCTCTTCATCCTCTTGAAGTAGATGGATTGCGAAAGGAAGGCAAGAAACATATCGACATATGGACAGATGGATCTGTTTATCCAATTGATCCACAAACTGGAAGGTACCCCCCTTTTCATAATCTTCATGATCTGATTAGATTTGTGGGAGATGGTGAGGATGGTTTACGAGGCTATTGTTCAAGGCTCTGGGATATTTCAAGGAATTATGTACAATACATAAACTATTTACAAAACACACTACACCAGAAGAATTTACATATTAGGGAGCTAGAAAACAAATTATCCACTTTATCTTCTCAGTTAGAGTCTTTTAAAAAAATGAAAGAAACTCCTATAGGTTTGAGAATGCGGTCAAAACGAGTAAAACCTTTTTTAGATTTGACTGAAAAATCTGGCCAGAAAAAGAAAAGAATGAAAATTGTTAGAGATCATGTGACAAATGTGCTAGGTTTCAATATGTCGAGCAGTTTTGAGCGCATACATTTCTGTAATGAAATTTTGAGTCAAAATGATGTTTTAAAACTATTGAAACTAAATGAAAATACATGTTTGAAACGCTTTGTTTTTCAAAAACTCATGACAGAAATGAATCTTTTACTAGAACCATCTCAAATTCAAAATATTTGTGATAGTGTCGGAGTGAGTAGGAAAGGTTATAGAGCAATTTCAAAAGTTTGGTGTGAATTTTTAAAATTTAACAAAGTTAGAAGTTTTGGATTGCCTAGACCCCATCATGTAGGAAAGTTTCGGCTCTGCTTGAATAAGAAGATCACATCAGTATTTGGTGAATATAAACATATTCACGGTAACATGCCTTACGAAGTAGGAAAACAAAAGTTACATTTCACTTACAATGCATTTAACAACATATGGATAGATGTTATAAAACTTCAAACATACATGGTTCAGTTCTATAATATAAAAGAGCATGAATGTTCTGGTCTATTGAAATTTGTAATCAAACTTGATGAAGCTGAGCTTAAAAAACATCAAAAGATGGAGAGAATAAGCATTGCACTGATGAACAAAGCTTTGGACTATAGCCTTGGGAAATTGGATACTCCATCTCTCAAAGTACAATCAGAAATGGAGTTATGGTGGGTTGGCTGTGCTCAAGTTCCATCTGAGAGCCATAAAACACTTAAATGGTTATTCTCACAGACAAACATTCCAAATGTTATCCAAGGGCATCATGCAGGAGAATTGTTGAATGTCAAAGACTACGGAAACTTTCAAGTTGAGTGGCATTTGAGTGGAGACCTAAAGACACTCAAATGCATGTTTGGTATAAGTGGGGGAGCAAATTCTAAATACCCTTGCTTGTACTGCATGCAAAGCCCAGGCACAAATGGATGGATTACTAGAGCTGAGGGTGAAGAGGCTCCTTCTAGACAAAATGTTATTCTTCGTAACTACTCATCTTCTTCAATGATTTGGGATCCCATACTTCCAATAGCATTGACAAATGTACACATATGTACACTACATGCAGAGTTAAGAATCATTGACAAGTTGGTCCGTCTTCACTTGGATTATGCATATTCTATCAAGCCTACAACTCTTGCAGATGAATGCATAAAAAAATGTGAATGTCTTCTTTCAGAAATGGGGTTTCATGGTGGTGATGTTCATCTAAGAAAAGATCCAAAGCTTTCACAAAATACAGGTGATGTTTTACAGGATGTCTCAATGGGAGGTGCAAAAGCAAGGAGATTCTTCAGCAACCATGATGGCAAACAACTTAATGCCATGTGGAATTCATGGAAAACATTTTGTGAGGTCACGACTAATGTAAAAAGCAAACCAGAAATAGCAAAAAAGAGAATGGAGGTGTGGGTCAAACTAGATAATCTTTTAAAGATCATGAGGCAGCACGTAACATCAAAAAGTTATGTGACAGATTTCAGAAAGGCGACCACAGAGCTTATAGAAACCATCATAGAGGCATGGGGTGCCAAAGACATAACATACTACTTGGTGAGCTCCAAAGATATTTTATTCAATTTATTTATTTTTAATTGAAATAAAGATCTAATGAAATTCTTCTGCTTTCCAGCATATTCTTCTTGTGCATGGTGCATTCTTTGCAGAAAAAGAACCACTTGCCATGTGGAACACCCAAGGCATGGAAAAATCTCATTATCAAGCAAGGACAAGCTTCTTTAGGTGTACAAGGAAAGGAGGAGGAGTAACAAAGAGCAATGCCTTCAGAGAGCTTTTTGATTGGTTCTTTAGAAGACAATTACAAAGGACCTCTCCTCTTTTCAAAGCAACATTTGTCACTAACAATGTGCATTTTTGAGCTTGGGCTCATGCACGTGCACTTCCCTATATTGACACTCAGAGGAATATTGGACACATGCCGGTTCCTAAGAGATTACCATGCTGATTGACATAGACCATTCACCAGTGCTACTGTTCCATTCAGGAAATACTGAGAATTGAATTGCTTTATATTCCTTGGCAAGCAACATCGTGTAACTTCACCAATCTGAGTTTCACATATTCTCTTTAGCTCACCATATGCAGGAGTCTTCTCCTCCAGAACTACCTTGTGCAGATATCTCCTTGGATGCTCTGGTACATGAAGTAGTTAAGCATCACTCAAGTTGCAGACCTTCAAGCTCTTTAGAAGACAATTACAAAGGACCTCATGCCAAATATAATCAGAAGGATATGGCTATCTCCAGACAAATCATGTATCAATATCACAAACTGAATCAAATCATGCATCAATTTGCAATGTCTTATATCACATTGGGCAATTTCTGTATATGTACATTTGTTGAGTATAGAATTTGAAAAAATCAAGTCATTCCTTGAGCCTTTTGAAAGAGCTTGGCTCTGGCAAATCACCTCTATATCTCAGGAACTCTTTTCTCCTGTATCCAGCAATGCTTTTTAAATTTGACACCCCTGCAGCCATTGCATAGCTTGAATAACAAAGAAAGTACCCTGCCCTTGAAGCATTGAGTCCAGGGGCATATCCAAAAATTCTGAATGCAGTTGCTCTTTCAAGCAGTAAAACTCTGAAAGCATTAAAGGGTATTGGAGTAAAACCCATGTATTTTGATAGAGTCCTCAAGCAGAATAATCCAAAGTCTGGCTCCTCACTATAGTGCTTGTGAATAACACAAAAAGTGGTTGGGTCCAACTTTGGAAGGTAGTGGATAATAGAATGAATATCCACCTTTGCTTTTCCTTTCTCTTCTAAGGCTTTTCTTGTTCCCTTGCCCCTGCCAAGGTAATTGTCTTCATCCAATAAAGTTAACTGTGATAAAAATGAAAAACATGGTTAGATGAAGTGCAAGCACACTTAAGAAAACATGTGAAGTAACTTGAAACTATTAGAAAGAAAAGCAAGAGACACGACTGATGCAAGCGATAAGGCCCAGCGGAAAATATCCGATGGGCCTAATCGCTTGCATCGGTCGTGATCCATTTCTGACACTTGGAATGGAGAACTTGGACAAATCTGATACAAGAAAGAGATTTTGCATTGGTCCCATCTCATATCCTTAACCTAAAGATCTTGAGAACATAGTTAACTGTATACCTTGATGTCATCTTCCTAAAGTCCAAACACGACCGATGCAAGCGATGAGGCCCAACGGAAAATATCCGATGGGCCTAATCGCTTGCATCGGTCGTGATCCATTTCTGACACTTCGAATGGAGAACTTGGACAAATCTGATACAAGAAAGAGATTTTGCATTGGTCCCATCGCATATCCTTAACCTAAAGTTCTTGAGAACATAGTTAACTGTATACCCTGACGTCATCTTCCTAAAGTCCAAACACGACCGATGCAAGCGATGAGGCCCAACGGAAAATATCCGATGGGCCTAATCGCTTGCATCGGTCGTGATCCATTTCTGACACTTCGAATGGAGAACTTGGACAAATCTGATACAAGAAAGAGATTTTGCATTGGTCCCATCGCATATCCTTAACCTAAAGTTCTTGAGAACATAGTTAACTGTATACCCTGACGTCATCTTCCTAAAGTCCAAACACGACCGATGCAAGCGATGAGGCCCAGCGGAAAATATCCGATGGGCATAATCGCTTGCATCGGTCGTGATCCATTCCTGACACTTCGAATGGAGAACTTTGACAAATCTGATACAAGAAAGAGATTTTGCATTGTTCCCATCTCAAATCCTTAACCTAAAGTTCTTGAGAATATAGTTAACTGCATACCTAGAAGTCATCTTCCTAAAGTCCAAACACGACCGATGCAAGCGATGAGGACCGACGGAAAATATCTGATGGGCCTTGTCGCTTGCATCGGTCGTGATCGACTTCTGACACTTCTAATGGAGAACTTGGACAAACTGACACAAGATAGAGATTTTGCATCAAGCCCATCTCATCTCCTTTTCCTTTAAATCATGAGAATATATTTTACTACATACTTGACCTCATCTTCCTCTTCAAGTCCGAACACGACCGATGCAAGCGATAAGGCCCAACGGAGATTATCCGTTAGGTTGTATCGCTTGCATCGGTCGTGGTCATTTTCTCACTTAAAAAAATAGAGATCTCGGACAAAACTTTAATTGATAGAATATATCAAACAACATACCTTGACCTCATCTTCCTCCTCAATGAGCTCTTTTGAGTCAATACAAATTGTTCCTTTGTCCTCAACGACATCCAAGAATGAATAGCCACGTCCAAACGAGTATATTCCAAGTTGCTTCTGATGCTCATCAAACTCTTCATCAGCAAGTTTTGGCTTCTCTGAGATAGCTTTCTCAAAGCATTTTGAAAGAGCTTGTGATGAATCTTTGAATTCTTCATTAGACAAATCCAAATCAAGACGCAAAAATTCCTCTCTTCTTTCTCCTTTCTTATTGATGAATCTCCTTGCAACTTCTTCTGCCTCAGCTATAGCTGCAAGACAGTAGTCCTCCCTTAGATTGAAAAGTTCCTGAATGTAAAATAGAGGTATGAACTCTTTCCCAGAGATAAAGTAAAAAGGTAGATTTGGGAGAAGTAGGGACTTCTCAGACACTTGAACTTCTTCACTTGGCTCCCTTATTGCAGTCTCTGCTTTAAAAGTGGCCACATCAAAATCTTTGACCTGCTCTTCTTCTGCTTGCAGATTGATCTCCTCAACAATCTCCATGACACCTTTCATAGTTTTTGAGCTAGCCTCAAGTGCCAGCTCTAAGCAAGGCTCGTCTTCATCATGAACATTTTCCTCCCTTTCAACTAAGATATGATCAAGCCATATCAAGAAAGCAATGTTTAAAGGGAGCAAGCAGCAGTCCTTTTCATGCTCTGGGCAAAAATCAAGCTTCCCTGGCAAAGGGGATATCCTTCTGCATTTTCTTGTGATTTTAGCCCTATCTGTTGGATCCTTCCCAAAGATGTGAGGATGGACATAGGTTTTCTGAGAAATAGAAAGGATCCTCCCATCGACCAACCCCAAGAAAATCTCCCACTCATTCTTAAGAAAACTTTTCGAGTTCTCTAAGAGTTTTTCAAAATCAATTTTGGGGTTGAATATGGTCATTGCATCAGGAAAATAATCTACACTTAAACCCTCTTGAACCATGAAATCAAGAAGTTTCTCTGATGGAGACACACTAAGGATCTCATTCATTACCTCCATCTAAGTTGCAGCTTCTCTTGTATGTCTATAAGGAGAACACAACCGATGCAAGCGACTAGAGCGAATCAACGTAGGTCAAATGGCGAAAATCGCTTGTATCGGTCGTGTCGGCGACGAAAGGAAAATACACATGTAGGTGAGAAATTCTCTGAAGGTTGAAAATTTGAGTTTGTGAAGAAATAGGTATTTATAGGCGAGGAGGGAACAAACGGTCGAATGAGGTGGACCAATCACAGAGTGCCACGTGGCAACGTGTACGTTGCCCGATGCAACGGATAGATGACGTGGATCAATCAAATCATGCCGCGTGGCAAAAGACGTTGGAATTCGCAACGGCTATCTGACGTGGACCAATCGGGGCATGCCACGTGGCACAACGGTCAACTCAGTTTTGGGACCTATTTAAGCTTCCCTATTCATTTGCTTTTTTTTTTTTTGTCAACACTTGCCAAGCGTGGAGGTTCCATTGCCACCAAGTTTTTTGGCTACTTCACAATTTCTATAGAGAGCGCTCTCTCCATAAGGTAATGTGGACACGACCGATGCAAGCGATTAGGGACATCCGAGATTTTTGGATAACCCGAATCGCTTGGATCGGTCATGTTTTTTAAATAGCATCGTCCTTGATCATACCTTGCAAATTTTGGTTTCTTTTGTGTTGCTTGAGTATAACGCATTGTTACCTTTATTTTAACTTCTATTTATTGAAATATGATGATGAATTCAGGGACGACCGATGCAAGCGATGAGTGACATCCGGGCATTTACGGATGACTCTTATCGCTTGGATCGGTCGTGTCTCTAGTGAGGAGGGAAGAAACGGTCGAATGAGGTGGAGCAATCATAGAGTGCCACGTGGTAAAGTGTACGTTCCCCGATGCAACGGATTGATGACGTGGATCAATCAGATCATGCCACGTGGCAAAAGACGTTGGAATTCGCAACCGGTATCTGACGTGGACCAATCGGAGCATGCCACGTGGCACAATGATCAACTCAGTTTTGGGACCTATTTAAGCTTCCTCCTATTCATTTCCTTCATTTTTTTCTGTCAACACTTGCCAAGCGTCGAGGTTCCATTGCCACCACGTTTTAAGCCTACTTCACAATTTCTATAGAGAGCGCTCTCTACGTAAGGTAATGTGGACACGACCGATGCAAGCGATTAGGGACATCCGAGATTTTTGGAAAACCCTAATCGCTTGGATCGGTCATGTTTTTTAATATCATCGAGTCCTTGATCATAGCTTGCAAATTTTGGTTTCCTTTGCTATGATGAAAAGGAACGTCCGAGATATGGAAACCAAGACATTAAAGATGCTGCCTTGCTTAATTTGAACAGCCAGACAGAAGAGTCAGCTTCTCAAATCCTTGACATGCATGTGGGGATCTTTTTCGAGGAGCAGGACACCAGTGGGGGGTTTCGTGAGATATAGGTGTGGGAGGTCTCCATCAAAAAGGAGGAAGCGGGTTCTGCTAGTAGAGGATTTGAGAAGCTGACTCTTCTGTCTGGCTGTTCAAATTTTTCTTTATAGTAAGCAAGGTAGCATCTTTAATGTCTTGGTTTCCATATCTCGGACGTTCCTTTTCATCTCGTGCCTCTGATAGTGGAAAGAGTCATTGATTATAGTTTTCCAATTATCTTTATCTTAGTGATAATTGAGTGTTTTGCATTGTCAGATATTATTTATTGATATTTGATGATTAATTTAAAGACGACCGATGCAAGCGATCAGGGACATCCGGGCATTTCCGGATGACTGTTATCGCTTGCATCGGTCGTGCCTCTCATAGTGGAAAGAGTCATTGATCATAGCTTTTAGAGAGTAAGTTTTGACAGTGGAATATTCCACTTTTCCTAATTCCTTGCCTAAAGATTGATTTTTTGCAGAGTATGGCTAGAACCAAAAAGACAGCAAGGAAGTTGTACCCTGAGGGTCAGGACAAGAATGCCCAAGGGGAAAATGTCCAGGAGCAAAATTCCCAGAAGGTTCAAGCCAAAGTGCCAGAGCAGCCTTCAAAAAAAAGGGTCAACTACCATGTTAAGTCTTTGAGGGAAATAAGAAGAGCCCAAAAGTCTGTGGGATTGTTGATCCCAAGACTTCCATTTATGAGAGTTGTCAAGCAGATCTCATCCAACCTCTGTTCTTTGATGAAGACCTCATCCTTTGTCAATGTGAGGTGGCAAACTCAAGCACTGCTATGCCTGCAAGAAGCTGCAGAGGACTTTGCTATTGATTTCATGAATGATGCCTACTTATGTGCTGCTCATTCTCATAGGGTAACTTTAATGGCGAAGGATTATGTTATTGTTTCAAGAATAAGATATAAGTTTGATAAAGCTCTGGTTCCTATTGATCACCACGACAAAAAATTCTTCGATATTTTAAATATACCTCCAGCTCGAGCACCTAAAACAACAGTTGTCATTGAAGAGATCAACGCTCAAGTCACTCATGATCATGAGACTAGAGCTGCAGCAAATAGTGAGGAGGAGAGGAAAAAGCAGGGATTATTTACAGAGGAAAGTGCCATCTTAACCCAGATTCAAAAGTTACAGAAAGCAAATAAAGAGCTCCTCAAGAAAGGAGATGGGCAGGTTATAGTTAATGTTGCAATGCCATGGCAAAGTGAATTGTTTCTTGACATTAGACCTGAAGATAACAAAATGTTGAGGGAGCTTCATCTTGAAATATCAGATAGTGTGGTCAACATTTCACTCAGGTATATCTAGAGGCCTTAAAATGCTTTTGTTTTGCATAATTTTCTAGTTCCTTAACTGCATTTTTATTTCTTGATTTGTAGGGTTCTTCTTCAACAATGTGAGGAAAAGGTTCAAAGAAAAGTATTTATTTTAGATCCTCTGGTGACACAATGTTTTTTACATAAACATGGAGATGCCAAGTCCTTTCTACGGGGTTTTACAGAAGAAGTAGAATGTGTAATTTACCCATACATTGAAAAGTAAGTATTCATCTTCATTTTGGAAACATATTTGTTTCATTTAAGAAAGTATATTTACATGCAACTCATTGACAGGGGCCATTGGAGTTTGATTATTGTGGACTTCAATGCATATCAAGCTCTTTTCCTAAATTCTCTTCCATCACAGCATGGGAATTGCAAAGTGTAAGTTACTATACATTTTGTTCTCTATTTTAAAGCCATGCCCCGTTTTGATTTTCACTTTACAATGCAGTGCTGCAAAGCTTCTCAAGATGCATATTGATCAGAATTTTCCAGGAATAGCTAAAATGAATGAACAAAAGCAATTTGGATACAGCCAAATTCATGTGCCATTGCAGAGAGACTCAACATCATGTGGCTGGAGAGTGATTGCAAATGCTGTAAGATTCTTGGAAAGAAGGTTCTACAGTCCTGGATTGAATTTATCAGACTACCCAGATGCATGGATCATCTTGATCAGAGAGAGAGCAATAAATAGTATCATGAAACATGCAATCTGCCCACATGATCCAGACTCACCTCCACCCCCTCCACCTGATAGAAAACAGTCTGAAGATAAAAAGAAAGGGCTTCCTCTTCACTCACCACTAAAGCATATGAACAACATAAAGAGTCAAGCTGAAACCTCCAAAAAGGGACAGAAGCAACAGAGAAAGCAAGGCTCTAAAAAGGATAGAAAGGGTTAAATCAATTTTTGAGTCGTAGATTGAAATCAATTGTAAAGCCAACCGAGGTTGGAATATTTATTTTTTAACAAATTGTATGTAGTTATGCCAATCTTCATCTGGAAGATGGTCACAGTTGTATTGAACCTCTTGAGAGTTTGACAAAAGTTCACTGGATGGTCCAATTAAATTTATTTATGTCACAATTATGAATGCATTGTGGGTTTTTTACTTCATTCTTGTTGGAAAGTGTTTAAATTCGAGAAGTTACAGAAGGACATAAAGAATTAAGAGGACACGACCGATACAAGCGATACGGGGAATCGGAGAATCTTGGATTGCCCCTATCGCTTGCATCGGTCGTATTATCCATTTCATCGCTGCTGCTAGTTTTTATACTCGTGAGTCAAATCTTTACGCAAGGTCACTTCTTGAAGTCTACCGCGGTAGTTTGCTAACACGACCGATGTAAGCGAAAAGGGCCATCCGACAATTTCAGATTGCACTAGTCGCTTGCATCGGTCGTCTTCACTTATCTCGTCTTCTCTGCTTTATGCCTTGAGACATGCTCTTCTAATATTGAAATACCAAACCTTGGATTGGAATTTGCACCAAGTTCTCCACTCTCTCTTATATTACTTGGTAGTTTGCATTTGTACCATGATAATTTCTCTCGCGGTAGTTTGCTAACACGACCGATGTAAGCGATAAGGGCCATCCGAAAATTTCAGATTGCCCTAGTCGCTTGCATCAGTCGTCTTCACTTATCTCGCCTCCTCTGCTTTATGCCTTAAGACATGCTCTTCTAATATTGAAATACCAAACCTTGGATTGGAATTTGCACCAAGTTCTCCACACTCTCTTATATTACTTGGTAGTTTGCGTTTGTACCATGATAATTTCTCTCGCGGTAGTTTGCTAACACGACCGATGTAAGCGATAAGGGCCATCCGACAAATTCAGATTGCACTAGTCGCTTGCATCGGTCGTCTTCACTTATCTCGTCTCCTCTGCTTTATGCCTTAAGACATGCTCTTCTAATATTGAAATACCAAACCTTGGATTGGAATTTGCACCAAGTTCTCCACACTCTCTTATATTACTTGTTATGTGTACCATGATAATTTCTCTTGCATTACTTGAGGACAAAAAAAGTTGCATAGAATCAAATTATTTAGCTGAGCCTAGTGTGCACCTTTGATAGACTATAATTATTAAATTGAAATTAGATATTCAATTCTAGATCTCTTCTTCATCTAGAATTAACTTATGCAAGTTCCTGTATAATTATTTCTTAGTCATCAATTCACTCCTGCAAAAAAAAATCAATGGAAATATGAAATTAAGGACCTAAAAAATATCTAAGACATTTAAAATTAATAATTTTACACACATTGTTTGTAACCATCCTGCCAAGAAAATTCAATGGAAGTATCAATAGAAGCTTCTATTAGATGAAGATACATTATGTAAGAATGTCAGGGTTAACTTGTTACAATCTTAAAGGTTGGAACTTAATCACCCTTGGTGGCAGGCAGCTTATGCAAGATAATGATTTCTCTGATCTAATGTTAACTATTGCATCATCAATTGAGAATCTACACTGAGATGATACCTCATCAAGGTATTCTAGAAGCTCCCTTACATTTCTGAGATTCCAATTTGCAGTGACAATTATTTTCCTTGATTGAAAATCTGGATGAATCAATACTTCTAACTCAAATTCTGGACAGCTCTCCTCTGAGTCCAAGGCTATCCAAAGTCCAAGCTTTTTTTTCCACCTTCTATAGTCATATCCTAGAACCAGAGATTGTCGACAAATCTGATATGAGATTGAAAGAGAATTGGGACTAACTTTGCATAAAATAATGTCACCTAGCTTTTGAACTTCTTTGCTATCCCATTCCCTACCTAAAACATCATCAATCTCTGAAATAGGGACTCTCCTATTCAACCACATTGTTTTTGTTTTCTGTAATAACATGTTTTTAAAGCATGCTACAAAGACATGAATAGGCAAAAACCATTGAATCTTTATCCTTCTCGAAATTCGGCCTGCTGACATTGCCTTCTGGATGTCAAATTTAATTTTGCAGAGAAAACTTGAAACTGTTGAATGATCAGGAGCATCCCAATCTAATGAAGAGATGCAAGGACTAGGTACGTGTACAAGAATTCCATAAGAACTCCTCCCTGACGGCACTTGATAATCTGCATAATGGACAAATAACTCTATGCTATTGAAGAATTGAACAGATTTCTCTGCATACATGAGTTCTGCATATTCCTTATGAAGAACTCTGAATGTTCCTGTTAAACATTCAACAGGTTGCCATTCCACAATATTGGAAGGAAAGATATCTGCAGTACAAAAACATATGTTTCATTATACAAAATCAACTGGAATGATAGAAGAGCATTGTCAAACTTCACTTACAGTACGAAGGGAATTGAAGATGATTTTCTAGAACAAGATCCTTAGCGGTGTACACATGCTGTACTCGTGCAAACCAACCGCATCTCTTCAATTTGAAACTGAGAATACGTCCCTTCCAATGGTTTCTTGTGTTGTCTCTTTTGGCACGCTTGACTTTATGGACACCTCTACAGCTAGGAAGCATAGTAACCCAGTCATTTACTTTCACAGAAAGAGGTTTCCACAAAGAATCCTCTCTTCTGTTGTAAACCTCACATGAAGTTACGCGATTGGAAGGACGACGAGAAGAAGAAGCCATTTGAACTTAGGAGAAGAAGAATGTTCAAAGCGAGAAACCGACGTTCACAAATTCTGGCAGTATTTATAGAAAAAAAGGCTTTGTACACGTGGAAACTTTTGATTTGATGTTAACCCTGTCGTTGAATGATCATGACATTTTGTGAACCCAAAAATATTTCGTATCTTCAAAAATCAATTCCTTCTTGGAAATTCGAGAATATGCTTTGTGTAGTGTGCAAAAGTATCTTTTTTTGCATCAAACCGAAAAATTGTACACTCAATACGAGACTCTTCATCACTTTAGCGGCGCTTTGAAAGAAAATTGTATTAAAAAAAGAAATTCTCCATACGGTTAAAAGAGACAACAATGTTATATTCTTGTACACGTGGAAAGACGCTATTTGTCAATTTCCTTAATCTCTCATTAGCAAACAGCCCCTTTTCGGCCGTTTTTCGCCCTAATGCATACATACACACACACATCTACACATGCATACATATACACATACATGTACACACATGCATAGATTCACACATATACACACATGCACGCATACATACACACACATATACACACATGCATGCATATACACACATACAAATATACACACATGCATACATACACACACATGCATACATACACACACACACATGCATACACACATACATACACACACATATATACACATATGCATACATACACATACACACATGCATACACACATACATACACACACTCATATACACACATACATACACACACACATACATACACACATATACACACATGCATGCATACATACACACACATATACACACATGCATGCATACGCACATATACACATGCATACATACACACACATGCATACACACATACACACACACATATACACATATGCATACAGACACACACAGATACACACATTCATACACACACATGCATACACACACAAGCATACACACACATACATACACACATGCATACATACATACACACACATACACATATACACACATGCATACATACACACACATGTACACACATGCATACATACACACACATATGTTCACACATGCATACATACACACATATACACACATGCATGCATACATACACACACATATACACACATGCATGCATACACACACACGCACACACACATATACACGCATGCACACACACACATGAATGCATAGACACACATGCATACATACACACATGCATACATACACACATGCATACATACACACATGCATAGATACACACATGCATACATACACACACATACACATATACTCACACATGCACTACAACATATGAGGGGCATACCGACGCTGCATATACTGACGGTCACAATCGGCATCGGTATGGGCCTCAGAAAATGTCACTTAGAGATACCGACGGTCAAGTGACCGTCGGTATGACCGTTTTAAACGGATTGTCGGTGTGGCCCGCAGCCGCTGGTATACGCGTCGGTATGAGCGTCGGTATATGCGTCGGTAATTTACTAGGATCTACCGACGCTTATACCGACGGCCATACCGGCACCTATACCGGCGGCGAGTTTTAAACATACCGCGAACCCGAGAGCAAAACTTCACATTTTTGCACGTGTTTGAGTACTGTCGGTCTACTGTCGAACTTGGGCGCGTGAACCTGCATTGTCTTGTGCACACACACACACACACACACACACGGATCTCTCTCTCTACACACACACACACTCTCTCTCGGCTTAGCTCTCACATCTTGGTAAGTGTTGCACGTACTGTTAGCATTTGTGTTTCTCTATGCTTTAGGGTTTCTAATTTCTCTTTTTGTTGATTTTGCAGAAGTTCTTTGGCGTCGATTGTTTGGAATTGGATGAGAGATGACCTACATTATGCTTTGACGACAACGATTCAAAGAGGAACATACTTGTAAGTGATTCTTTTATTTGCTATTGATAGAGAGAGAAGAAGAGAGAGAGAGAGAGAGAGAGAGAGAGAGACAGAGAGAGAGAGAGAGAAAGAGAGAGAGAGAGAGAGAGAGAGAGAGAAAGAGAGAGAGAGAGAGAAAGAAAGAGAGAGAGAAGACAAAGGAAGATACACATTAATTTACACATGCATACATACACACATACATGTACACACATGCATGCTTACATACACACACCTATACACACATGCATGCTTACATACACACACACATATACACATATACACACACATAAATTTACACACATGCATACATACACACACATGCATACACACATACATACACACACATATATACACATATGCATACATACACATACACACACACATATACACACATACATACACACATGCCTACATACACACACATACACATACACACACATGTATACACATGTATACATACACACACACATGTACACATGCATACATATGTTGGAGTTAGACGTCTGCGGAAGCACGCGAACAGCACAAGGAAGAAGAAGAAGCTTGGAGCACAACACACAAGACTGAATGTATTACTAGAGAATGTACAAAGATAAGTAGCCCATTAGGGCAATAGGCGTATATACAAGCCGGGGGAAAAAAAACCTCCTAAAGAGGGAAAAAAGTGCCCCGGCGGTCCTAGAGTGTTCACACACATCACTACCTAAATATATCAACAAATCCCCCCTGGGAGTGATGCGGTGAACAAGGAGCTGGCACTCATGTATAAGGAAGTGCCGAGCTATGTGGAAATCACTCCACAAAAGGAAGTAAGCCCAAAGCTTTGCGGAAAGCTTCAAACTTCTCCCTAGGCAGAGCCTTCGTGAAAAGGTCTGCAATGTTCTCCTGCGTGGGCACATATGCCAAGCTGATCTCCCCAGCAGAGAACCTCTCCCTGACATAGTGATAATGCACCTCAATGTGCTTAGTGCGAGCATGGAACACAGGGTTCCTCGCAACTGCCAATGCGCTCTGACTGTCAGTGAAGATGGTGGTGGCAGAAGACTGGCCAACACCCAAATCAGCCATAAGGCGTCTGAGCCACACACACTCAACAGTCGCTGTGAAAGCTGCCCTATACTCAGCCTCACAACTGGAAGTGGCCACAGTAGGCTGCTTCTTGCTCAACCAAGATATACATGAGCTACCAAGCATGAAGCAAAAACCACTGGTGGACACATGAGTGTCATAGCAACCAGCCCAATCTGAGTCAGAAAAAGCATGCAAATCTGGCGGTAGTGATCCCCCCTTGGGATAAAACAACCCAAGTAGCCGAGTACCACTCAAG
Source organism: Ceratopteris richardii (assembly GCA_020310875.1). Lineage (NCBI taxonomy): Eukaryota > Viridiplantae > Streptophyta > Polypodiopsida > Polypodiales > Pteridaceae > Ceratopteris > Ceratopteris richardii. Next base: position 79,907,296 of record CM035414.1, read on the forward strand.
TAGCGAAAGATGCGCTTCACCACTTTCCAATGCGTGACTCCTGGGCAATGCATAAACCTGCTCATCTGTGAGACAGCAAACTGAATATCTGGCCGAGTAATGCATAAGTAAATCAAGCATCCAACAGCCTGCTGATAGAGAACAGCATCAAATGCATCTCCAGCATCATGAAGACTCAATCGTAAACCTGTCTCCATAGGAGTGGCAATAGGCTTACAGTCTTCAAGGCCAAAACGCTGCAATAATGTGTCAATATATTTCGTTTGACACAAAGCCATTCCACCATCAACTTGCATAAACTGAATGCCCAAATAGTGATGCAAATGCCCCAAATCAGACATCTCAAATGAGGCATGCAAATCAGCCTTGAAATCAGCAATATGCTTCTCAAGAGGACCAGTGAGCAGCATGTTGTCTACATAGACAACAATGATCAGAAGCACATCATTAGCACGCTTAACATATAAGGTGCTTTCAGTTGGACTGTTCTCAAAACCATGTGCAATCAGATAGGCATGTATTTTCTCATACCAAGCACGTGGTGCTTGCTTTAAACCATATAACGCCTTCTTTAACCTGCACACCTGGTTTTCATGCCCTTTCTGCACAAAGCCACGGGGCTGAAAAATATACACTTCTTCATGCAAGTCACCATTCAGAAATGCTGTTTTAATGTCCAACTGATGTACATTCCAACCATGATGGGCTGCAAGTGCACAAATGCTCCGAACAGTAGTCATACGGCATGTAGGTGCAAAGGTCTCATCAAAATCAATGCCTCTTTCCTGCGCATAACCCTTTGCAACAAGCCTAGCCTTATACCTGTCAACTGTACCATCAGGTTTACGCTTCAGCTTGTATACCCACTTAGTGCCAATGGCCTTCTTGCCAGGAGGCAGACCATGTACCATTCTTCATTATAGCATCATATTCAGATTGCATAGCAGCCATCCAATTTTCTGAATTTTGTGCTTCATCAAAAGAAACAGGCTCATTCTCATCACAGAGACTAGATGCAGCCATAGCATAGCAATCTGATGCAAAGGAGGTACTATGAGAGCCTGAACGAGTACGATATGACAAAGGTGCATCTAATTTGCTGTCACGCAAAGTCTGCACCAGCCATTTTGGCATAGTTTTTGCCTGTTCAATATCAGCTCTCTCATCAACAAGTGCATCATGTAAATCTGCATCAGAAATGGAATGATCTGCATCATCATATGAAACCTGCAAAGGCTGAGAAGTTGCCTCATTAGGACCAGCGCTAGCCTGTCCACCTGTAAAAAGAGGCATCAAAGTATCATACATGTCTTTGGAGCTAACAGATGTCTCCTTAGTACATGAAAGCAATGGCTGAATAGCATCTTCCACAAAGACAACATCACGGCTAACCAGAATGCGTTTAGTCTGTGGATGATACAGACGATAGCCTTTACTTTCAGAACTGTACCCAACAAAAATACATTTTACTGCCTTATCATCCAATTTTCTGCGATGTTGTTCAGGCACTAATGCATATGCCAAACAACCAAAAACACGTAGATGAGCAACAGATGGCTTGCGGTCATGCCAAGCCTCATATGGAGTGATAGACTGCAACGCTTTGGTGGGACACCTGTTCAGTACATATGCTGCACACATGACAGCCTCAAGCCAGAAACTATGTGGTAAAGCCTGACTTTTGACCATGCACCTCGCCATCTCCATGAGTGACCTGTTCTTTCGTTCAGCAACTCCATTCTGTTGAGGTGTATACAACACTGTACACTGGTGTTTTATCCCACGTTCAGCCAGAAATGCATTAAAATCTGAAGACATATATTCCCCCCCTCGATCAGAACGGAGGGTGCCCATTTTACATGCTGACAGATTTTCAGCCAAAACCAAAAACTGTTTGAAGCACATGAACACTTCGGACTTTGCTTTGAGTGGATATACCCATGCATGCCTGGAAAAATCATCAATGAAAGTCACGAAGTAAAGGTAATTTCCAAAAGAGGGTGTCTGCATAGGACCACAGACATCACTATGTACAAGCTGCAATTTCTGCATAGCCCGAACTGAACCATCTTTTGGAAAGGAAGAACGCTGCATTTTGCCCAAAATACAGCCTTCACAAACATGTTTTCCAGGTGCCTCAAGTTTGGGCAAAGAGGACACCATTTCAGATTTCTGCAGGCGTAACAAGCTAGCAAAATTCAGATGACCAAAGCGTGCATGCCAAAGCTTTGCATCTGACATAGCCTGAGAATCATGAATTGCACATGCCGAATCATTCACAGATCTTTCATAGTCTATGAGCTTATACAGCCCACGACATAAAATGCCAGAAGCAATAATCACATCGCCATTTGAGAGATCATGGACTGTACACCTGTCATCAACGAATTTCACAACCAAGCCAATCTTGGCTAATGCAGAAACTGATAACAGGTTCTTTTTGATCCCTGGCACAAATAAAGCATCTGACAAAGTGAAAGAACTACCATCAGCAGTAGTCAGAATGATCTTACCAACTCCCATAACAGGATAAGAGGAGTTATTGGCGCATGTGACAGTATTCCCTGTAGGGGCAGGCTCGAGTGAAGAGAAAGAAACTGCGCTGCGAGGTAATATGTTTGGTCGCCCCATTGTCAAAGTACCAAACATCTGAGTCTACTGCAGACATGCACTGATCATGAGAAGATGGGTCAAAACTGCAGACAGTAGTAAACACCCATTCTTCTTCCTGCACAAGATTTGCAGACTCTGTTTTTGGTGTAGAGGCCTCTGCAACAACCATTCCAGCCTCTTTCTTCTTTGCCTCTTTAGCAGCCAGTTTTGGACAGTTCTTTATAATATGATCATTTCCTTTACAGTACTTGTAGAACAATTTCTGCTTTTCTGATTTCTTCTCATCTTTATCCTGGTTCTTCGATTGTGCAGCATTTGCAGATTTCTGCTTACTAGTAGAAGAGCTCCATTTTCCTTTGCCCTTCTGACTACCCAAGAAAGCTTGATCTGCAACACGCATAATGGACCTGTTCTGCCTGGATTGATCTTCCTGCAACAGAACAGAGACTAATTCCTCAAATGACAAGGCATTCGGATTGCCTTTCATCATCAATCGAAGAGTAGAGGCAAAACTCTGATATGAATCAGGAAGGCCATTCAGAACGGTCTGCACAAGTGAGCTATCTGGTATAACCTCATCAGCAGAAATCAATTGTTCCTTCAGGTCTTTGATCTTTGTAAGAAAACTGTCCATCGAATCACCTTCATTCATGTGCTCACTCTCCAACTGTTTTCGGAGGTAAGCAATACGAGCCTCATTCCTAGCCTGGTACAAAGTGGTAAGTGTATCCCAAGCATCCTTTGCTATTCTGCAAGAGCGAATGTGAGGAATAATGGCACGTTTGACAGACAAAGCTATCAATGCATGTGCCTAGGCATCTTTGCCATCCCAACGAATCTGCTCTGCAGTAGGTGCAACAGAAACAGCAGCACGAACAGGAATCTGCGGAATATCATCTTCGACACCATCTTCATCAGCTCCAACACCTGTATTTGCAGTACCTGTCGTTACAGGTGTAACAGGACGTCTTTCAACACCCTGCACAATGTTCCACAATCCTTTTGCAACCAGTACATGTCGCATCATATAAGCCCATAATGGGTAGTTGGTACCATCCAACTTATCCTCAACAGCCAACATACGGAATACATCACTGCTTTCAGCCATGGCCGGTGACTAAAATACCTTGATGCAGAAAATTGACTGTATCTCAAAAAGTTGAACAGAACTGCCCACACGAGTTCTGCTAGACCTGTAGCAGACTTCGAGACGCTTAAACTGGCGAACAGAAACTGGTATATACCTTTGGCACAAAAGGACGAAATAGCCTACACAAGCACTACGATAGTGCGTTCGGAGGCCGAAACGAGCTCAGATCGCGATTTCGGCACCACACAGTAAAGCTGTTTTGATCTCGGAAACACCCTGAGTATGCTCACCAAATTTTGTGCGAATCTGAGACTGCAAACGGAGGAGTGTCGACGGCGCCCTAGAAGAAGCAACGACCTGCTCTGATACCAATTGTTGGAGTTAGACATCTGCGGAAGCACGCGAACAGCACAAGGAAGAAGAAGAAGCTTGGAGCACAACACACAAGACTGAATGTATTACTAGAGAATGTACAAAGATAAGTAGCCCATTAGGGCAATAGGCGTATATACAAGCCGGGGGAAAAAAACCTCCTAAAGAGGGAAAAACGTGCCCCGGCGGTCCTAGAGTGTTCACACACATCACTACCTAAATATATCAACAACATACACACACATATATACACACATGCATACATACACACATATAATCCTATTTTTATTTTGAAGTTTTTTTTTTTACATCAAATATATAAAAGTAGGATTAGGGTTTTAGGGTGAAATCTTCAAGATTAGGGTTTTAGGGTTTTAACACCTACATAACATATATGCACACATACACATGCACATATAATACATATATACATGTATATACACATGTATACAGAAATATACATATTTTAGGTCTAGATATTTAAGATTAGGGTTTTAGGGTTTAGTATTTCAGATTTAAGTCTACGTCTTTCTGATTAGGGTTTTAGGATTTTAATACGTAGATAACACATATACACAAACACACATATACATATAATACATACATACATGTAGATACACATGCATACAAAAATGTACATATTTTAGATTTAAATCTTTAAGATTAGGGTTCTAGGGCTATAACACCTACATAACATATATGCACACATATACATACACATGTAATACATATATACATGTATATACACATGTATACAGAAATATACATATTTTAGGTCTAGATATTTAGGATTATGGTTTTAGGGTTTAGTATTCCAGATTTAAGTCTAAGTCTTTCTGATTAAGGTTTTAGGATTTTAATACGTTGATAACATATATACACAAGCACACATATACATATAATACATACATACATGTAGATACACATGCATACAAAAATATACATATTTTAGATTTAAATCTTTAAGATTAGGGTTTTAGGGTTATAACACCTACATAACATATATGCACACATACACATGCACATATAATACATATATACATATATATACACATGTATACAGAAATATACATATTTTAGGTCTAGATTTTAAGATTAGGGTTTTAGGGTTTAGTATTTCATATTTAAGTCTAAGTCTTTCTGATTAGGGTTTTAGGATTTTAATACGTAGATAACATATATACACAAGCACACATATACATATAATACATACATACATGTAGATACACATGCATACAAAAATATACATATTTTAGATTTAAATCTTTAAGATTAGGGTTTTAGGGTTATAACACCTACATAACATATATGCACACATACACATGCACATATAATACATATATACATGTATATACACATGTATACAGAAATATACATATTTTAGGTCTAGATATGTAAGATTAGGGTTTTAGGGTTTAGTATTTCAGATTTAAGTCTAAGTCTTTTTTATTAGGGTTTTAGGATTTTAATACGTAGATAACACATATACACAAACACACATATACATATAATACATACATACATGTAGATACACATGCATACAAAAATATAAATATTTTAGATTTAAATCTTTAAGATTAGGGTTTTAGGGTTATGACATCTACATAAGATATATGCACACATACACATGCACATGTAATACATATATACATGTATATACACATGTATACAGAAATATACATATTTTAGGTCTAGATATTTAAAATTAGGGTTTTAGGGTTTAGTATTTCAGATCTAGAATTTTAAGATTAGGGTTTTAATTAAATATATATAATTAAATATATAAAATTAAATATATAAAAATAGGATTACGTAAGGAAAAAAATCTGAATATATAAATAAATATATATATAATAAGATACTTATATACATAAATAAATATAAAAAGAATAGTGTTTTAAATAATTTAATTAAATATATATAATTAAATATATAAAATTAAATATATAAAAATAGGATTAAGTAAGGAAAAAATCTGAATATATAAATAAATATATATATATAAGGTAGGATAATTATATAGATAATAAAATATGATAAGAACTAGTCATTTAAATAAATAAATGAAATATATATGATTAAATATATAAAAATAGGTTTAAATTTAATCATTTTAAATAGAGTGAATATATATATAATACACAAACACACATACTTATATACCTATCTATATTCACATATATATACATATACACATATATATACACATGCATACATATATATACATGTTTTAGTTCTAGGTCATTTGGATTAGGGTTTTAGGGTTTTAACACCTACATAACATATATACACACATACACATACACATATAATACATATATACATGTATATACACATGTGTATAGAAATATACATAATTTAGGTATAGATCTTTAAAATTAGGGTTTTAGGGTTTAGGCATACATATAACTTAATTAAGAGGATCAATCAAGAAGAAATCCGAATATATAGATAAAATAGGATAGCTATATAGATTAGGGTTTTAAAATTAGGGTTTTAAGTTTTTTTAGGTATTTAAGTATTTAGGTTTAGTTTCAGATTTAAGTCTTTAAGAGCTAGATTTTTAGGTTTAATAAAAAAACAAATGTTCTAAAATGTTCTAAAATGTCCATATTGTAGCAGACGGCTTCTTTGGATCCTGAAGAGAGAATGGCATGTCCCTACACACAGTACAAGTATCAAATTTATCAGAAACGACGGATTTGTACTGCACATGTTAGAGAGTATGGATCCTTTGATAGGAGTCGACTGGAAAACCTACACTATCATTCGCATGGTCCCCCAGGTGAGCAGATGGACCCAAACGACATTGCACCGGTAACCTCTCATGGACAAAAGAGAGCAAAAAAGGACTTAGATGTACAAGCAAGCACTAATAATATTACAGAGAATGAACATATGGAAGAGATGCTTGAAGCATTTTATGAGATGGACGAAGATCATGATGGTGAAGAAGGTGTCGAGAGTTTCATGGACACAACAAAAATTCCACGATCAGAAGTTGATGAAGAATATGAAAACATGCAAAGATTAGCTCGTTTACCACTTTACAATGGAGCAAAGATATCTGTACTACGTGCTTCACTCGTGATGCTCAATCTACAATCCATTTATGGATGGTCAGATAGTAGTGTCACTGAATTGTTTAGGTAATAGGAGAACAAATTGGCTTTCATTGTTGTATCATGATAACTTCATTTACTAATATCATTTTAATTGCTTATTACAGGCTTCTTAAAGATCAATTTTTGCCAGAGGGCAATGACATGCCTCCAACACGTGGAGATGCAAAAAAACTTTTACAGTCCATTGGAATGGATTATACTAAAATTCATGCTTGTCCGAATGATTGCATTCTCTTTCGGAATGAGTATGAGCATCTCCACGTATGTCCAAAGTGTGGAGCAAATAGATTTAGAGAAGACGTTATAGGCGAAGCAATCCCCGCAAAGGTTCTTCGCCACTTTCCTATCATTCCACGAATTAAGAACATGTTTAGATGCAAATCTATAGCTGAGTTAATGTCATGGCATACAAAGAGCAGGTCTACAGATAATGTAATGCGAGTGCCAGCTGACTCTGATGCTTGGAAGCACATAGATAGTAAGTGGCCAGAGTTTGCTAGTGAGCCTCGGTCCATACGTCTAGGCCTAGCTATGGATGGAGTGAATCCATTTGGATTACGCAGTTCTTCATGGAGCACATGGCCTGTATGTTTGGTCAATTATAATATCCCACCATGGTTGGCCACAAAGAAAGGTCATTTATTATTAGCTCTTATTGTACCAGGTAAGTATAAGGTAAAAAACATGGATGTATATCTTGCACCACTTGGGGAAGAACTGCGCATTTTATGGGATGGGATTACTATGCGTGACATGTCTCAACCTATAAGAAGACGAGACGTGCGAGTGCAAGACATACTTATGTGGACAATGCATGATTGGCCTGGTTATGGTGAATGTTCAGGTTTATCGATTTCGGGTTACCATGCTTGTCCTTTATGCGGACCACGGCTCGAAGCACGCTATTCCAAAACACTACGTAAAACTGTCTATGAAGGACATCATAGATATTTTCCTGATGGGCATGTTTTACGTGAAGGACAAATTGGTTGACAAGCGCAACACCAAATGAAAGCTAGCGATTGGAAACAACTGTGGGATTCAGAAAATCCAGTTGCTGGCATGAAACGGTTGTCCATTTTTCATGAACTCCCTTATTGGAGTGAATTGGTGATCAATCATTTGGTAGACCCGATGCATATTTTCAAGAATGTGGGAGAGATTCTTTGGAAAACTTTGATCGGAAAGAAAGAAAGCAAAGCACAAAGGGACGACTCAGAAGAGCAAGGTTGTATGCGAGAGTTGTGGGAAATTACTAAGCCCAACGGAACAGTATCATTGCCAAGAGCTCCTTGGGTGCTTCGCAGGATGGAAGAGCAACAAGTGAAGAAAACAATTTCAGAGTTTTGTACACCTACTGGATGCATGAGATGTCTAAAGACTGCTTTCACACGAAACGACAATCTTGCAGGACTCAAGTCTCATGATTGGTACAAGTTTTTACAGTTTGTGCTCCCTGTAGACCTAAAAGATTGTCTTTTAGAGGATGTACGAAAAACCATTTATAAAATTAGTTCTTTAGTATGGTGGATATCTTCTAAAGAGATAAATAGAGATAGCATAGAGAGTGCGAAACTCAATGCTATTGAGGTTGTTTGTATGGTAGAGAAATACTTTCCCACAAGTATTCTCACTATTCAACTTCATTTACTGGTTCATGTAGTAGATGAAGTTGCAATAGCAGGAACTGTCCATAGTCGATGGATGTTCTTCTTAGATCGCTTTATGAAGACATTAAAAGGGTTTGTTCGACAGAGAGCACGTCTAGAGGGTAGCATGGCAGAGGGATGGCTTGTACAAGAATCTCTTGTATTCATAACTGAGTTTCTACGTATATCGGATCTCGAAATGCCTCGCTTATGGAGCGATGATGAAGATGTTCGTCTCGTAGGCGATGAACCACAAGGTAAAGGATTGCAAAGAAAAATGGATGCAGCTTTCAGAGAGAAGGCAATGAAGTTTTGCATAGTTAAATCTGAGGTATGAACTTGCCAAGGAAACTAATGCAAAGGAAAGAGCTCAGTTTCGAAGAAATCGTTCCACTCGATTTTTGCCTCTTCCAGAAAATCTTCAACCTCTCCCACCTTTTCCAACAAGCAGATTGCTAGATGCAGTGGTTTCACAAGCAAACGCAGCGGGTGAAGATATCTCTGAAGAAGAAGAAGAACTCGCAAAAGGATGTGATTGGGAGTATATTAAATACGGTGCACTATGGTCTCATGGACGACACTTTCGAATCGCACGAATCGATCAAAATAGGTCTACTTTTGATAGTGGAGTGATGGTGAATTTTTTGCAAAAAAGTAGAGCGAGTGCAAGAGATGATAATGCTCTATAAGGCGAGTTAGATTATTGTGGTGTGATTCAAGACATCTTGAAACTATCTTTCAGAAAGTTTGATTACTTTATTTTTGACGTGAAATGGTTCAAAGTAGTCACCTCTGGAAGAAACGCAACAGTGAGACGGGATAAGAGCGGTTTGCTTCAAGTCAACTCCATAGATTGTGGACAGATGAAAGGGATACATTTGTACTTCCCGAACACTGTGAGCAAGTTGTTTTTATACCAGATTCAAAAGACCCAGAGTGGCTATTTGTTTTACAAGTCACTCCACGTAGTAGACAAATTTTTGAAAACATAGATGTAGAAGAAAGTCCATCTCTAGTGGACTCAGAGATTCATTCGATAGTTGAGGAAGAAGAGATCATTGTTCGAGAAGAAGAGGTCATTGTTCGAGAAGACGAAGCAATAGACGATGATGAGGAGGAAACCAGCATAGCAAGCGATTTAGAAGCCATCAATATAGAGATAGATATTCTCGGTGCATCGGATCTTCAAGAGGATGCTAGAATAGAGGACTTTTGAATAAAACACTTGTACATACTAATTTTTGGTTTTTTTTTGTTTATTCCCTATATTATTTTTCTTATCGCATGCTAATTATTTGAGTTCTTTTATTACAGAGCACGATGGGAGACAATACTCCATCCACTCCACATTCCATGACAGAGGAGCAGTTTTTGGAGTTCATCTCTCAAGTCCCTCCTACGTATATGGCAACTGCATCACAGTATTGGATCGCTCATGGTAGCACTCCTCCCGGCCTC